>JAAAKL020000778.1:15495-36688 GCA_010016065.2 Carybdea cf. marsupialis auct. non (Linnaeus, 1758)
GCATGGGCACTGGAACAAGAGCATGGGCACTGGAACAAGAGCATGGGCACTGGAACAAGAGCATGGGCACTGGAACAGGAGCATGGGCACTGGAACAAGAGCATGGGCACTGGAACAGGAGCATGAGCACTGGAACAAGGGCATAGGGACTGGAAAAGGAGCATGAGCACTGGAACAAGAGCATGGGCTCTGGAACATGGCAACATAATCATGACTATGCCTAAGAAATCAACGGATGTGGGAATAGTTTTAGTTAGATATAGTTATATCCTACTAGAAGCACCATTAATATTTTCTATAGTATGATATAAACCAGGTGAAAATGGTACCCTGGAATTTGCATAGTTGCATAACACATGAATGTATTCTTTGTCTTCATAAAACTATTCATATACTTCTGAACCCAATTCTTATACATTCTTTCATGGCTAACTGATATTGCCACCTGAATTCTGATGTTTCCACTTACAAAATTGTACATAGCATACTGAGAGTGACACAAATGAATACATTAACAACCTATTTGTTAATAGCAGATCGAAGCTTAATATAAGACATGCAAATTCTCTCTTAATACTATACAAAGCACAAAGGCAATTGGTATAGCTGGCTAGTAGAAACAACACATACCTCCATTGTAGTGCTATTGTGCATTTGCCGAATTGCATTCTGTGCCTGTAACCTCGTAGCAAACTTTATGAAAGCACAGCCTATAAAAAGAGGTGGAAGGGTATTACTATATTAGTAGCTTTAGAACTGACAGCTTACTTTAAAGCATTGCAGGTCTGATCTCTGGAGACAGCATGGATGGGTAAGATATTGACCAATAATCCAATGGTGGTGATATGGCAAGCTACAAGTCCAGGTTCTGTTTCAATATCTTTGAGGAAGATATTCCTCTACTCTACTTTGCCATATGTCTGAGCTACAGTAAATCTTCTTTGTTTCAATCACAATCCACCTTGATCTCTCCATATTATCTCCTGGTATCTCCTCCACTTGGTGGTATCACTGATCATGCAATTGGTTCCATAATATTGACCATACAAAGCTTCATACAAATGTGGGTGGATAGAACATAAACATATCTAAAACTTGCATAGCTTGGAGATAGGGTCAGGTACAGATATCTTCTTTTCTTGTTTCCATTATAAGATTTATGTAAGTGTAATGATGTGTCTAAAGATAATACACTGCTCTTACCTTTACTGGTTCCATCTGGATTTTTCAAGACTGTTAGATCTTCTATTGTACCAAAAGGTGAAAACATAACCCTCAAATCATCCTCTGATGTTTTTTTACTAATCATTCCAACAAAAAGCTTTCTATCCTCTGCAAGTAACCAAAGGAATAAAAAATATTAGTTTTGCAACGTGAAAACCATCCATTAATGTTGAAACTAATCAAGTTTATGTGTTCATTTACCCAAATGGTCTCAAGATACCAGTGTTAATACTAATCATGGTATGTTTCCCATTCTCAACGTCTCTCATTGAAAACCTTGACAGAAAGTTACTTTCTACAAAATGATTTTCATGACAAAGTACTTTAATCAGCTTCTTTTTATTCAAGTTTTACAATGGCAGAAAAAATAAATCACAATCCTTGGTATGCCTAAAGATTGTCCATTACAGTGTCTATTGATGCCAAAAGGCCATAAAAAGTGTCCAACACTTCATTTCTCTGTTATGGCCCCTACTGCTAAACTTTAAAGCAAACCACTAATCTTGGCTGTTTTGGAAACTATTTTAGCCCAGGTAGAGAATGCAACTCTGACCTGTTCCATCTTGCTTTCATAGACTCATACTATTGTTAAACTTCAATACACTACTGTAGATAAAGTGGGATGTCTTCCATTGAGATACTCCGTTAACCATATCTATCTACATTACCTGGTGGTATTAACAGTACATTAATCAGTGAAATTGAACTGACATAGCAAATACAATCCCAAACATACTATCCCACTGGCGATCTACAGGTTCAGGCTTTTTATTATAATTTAAATTTGTTTGTTTGCTTGGGTTAGCATGATGAGTTAATTAAATAATTGATCTTCATTATTGAACAAGCTAATGTGATCTCTTGAATAGATCCATTGGTAAAATGCGCATATTACATATGCACTGAAACATGGTACTATTGATTCTGTCCCTGCTGTTCTGCTCATGTCTGTCCAGTTCTGACATGACAACTTTATAAGTTGACAACAAAACTAGTAAGAAATTCTCTACCCAGCAAAAGTTAACCCCCTATATACAGACAGAAAAGTTAAGATTGGTTCAACTTTCATGGTCTAGGCTTAACTAGGAATACACACTCATAACATAAAAAAACCCCAAAATAATCACCATGTCAAGACAACATCACCATCCCCACCATTTCCAAATTAACTTTTTTGGCATTAACTTGGACATCACCAACTACTTTGCTCAGAAGTTGACCTTTCACATGATTCTCATATTGTCAGTTATCCCTCAACTAACTAGATACAGCTTTAAGGCTATGCCAGGATTTGTATGAAACCCTGAAGGAACCACTAAAAGATAGGAAGGAGATAGAAAAAGGAAGAAGTGCACCCTTAGAACATCAATTCCTCTCCAGCTATAAAAGTACAAAGGAGTTAAATATCTCTGATGACAGGTGGGGAATGCACATGGGGATATGGCATGGCAGCTGATTTCCGTGGTCAAATCAATCTGCTACCAATAACAACTAGGAGCAACCCAGACTATTCAGATCTATCACTGTGTTTAGAACAAAAGACCATAAAATTGGTAGAATCGAGAGAGCCATAAGAAGGAAAGTGGATGAGGGGATAGGTGAGGTGGCTACTTGCACTCAACTGGAAAATAATGCAATTTGAGAAGTATATCAGACTGTGACAAACAAAGTTATTTTGTTATGCCACATTTTTTTGAACTTGAACTGAACTGAAATCTATAGAAGTTGAGTTCTACAACAATCATGCCAGTACTACCTTGATGATTAAGGTCAAAACTATACTATCCACATTGAATTTTTATATACTTCTACTAGAATTCTTAACCCAGAGTAAGCAATGATAATATGGGGTTTATCCTAGGTTTACCCATTATCAACCACAGCAACTGCAACTATTATTTAAAATGGCCTTAAAACATGGAAAATCTTTTACAGCAATGCTAACAAAAATGTTACACTTGTATCATCACTGAATGTCATCAAAAGCTTACTTACCAGCTTTTTTATCATTATCTGCTGGTTTAACCTGCATTGCATTTGGCATCTGCAGATTGAAACAGACATGAACCTCATGTAGTTATGGATAGTTTGGATATCAAAAACTACATAACCACTACCCACACACACAAATGCAGGAATATACAAGTACACAATGTAAAAACACAACTCGGTCATTCTAAATATTGTTAAAACTCAATGATATACCCTTTACATGTACTAGGATACTAATATAACAAATTTATATCTCCTCTAATCCATGTGCCTCTCAAAAACCACAAGACAAAATATCTGTGTGCTCAAGCCACCAATCATACAATAGTGGTCTACATATATCCTTACAAAAGCAGCTTTTCCTCTCTATGAATTGTGGGAAATTATCTGGAGACTTGATCATTTATGAACAATATCTACAAGAATGGTCCTGCAATGCTGATTTTTTTGCAAATAAGTATGAAATCCCAAATCATTCCATAAGCCATCTGAGATCACTAACTAAAGAAAACCCATAGTAAGTTGAAGTGTGCTCCAGCAGCATCTCAAAAGCTTTAGATGATTGTGCCCCTTCTGCAACACCTTTGCAATTTGTAGGTGTGAAGGCACCATCCAATGAAGACATGTAGTGATCAATCTTCTACTATGAATATGTATCCCTGTGAAAACATAAGTTGTGATTTCATGACACTTAAAATATTTAAGATTTCCTTGTACTTTTGTCTGGTGATTTTCCTGTGGCTCTGGTTACAAAAGTGGTCCAAAAGGGTTACGTTATGAATCTGTAACCCATTACAGATTGGATATGGTAAACAACAGTTCCTATTATTTCAGGTCTTAAATAGAAACAAAAAACAGCAGCATTCCATTCTTATTGATGAGCTAACTAATTCAACCTCACTGATTGCATGAAAAACACATCTTTCACAAGATGCTAAATTTCTCTTGGGTCCACAAGCCGCTTTATGTTAAAATGGGAAGGGGGGCAAGGCATGCAGGAGACAGAATGTTGCAGACCAGTGCAATAGAACCTTTACATAATGGTTGTGGGCATTTGCTATGTGATGTTTGTCAATCAGCCCAACACTAGAGTAGAGATTATCAAACTGGTTTCTTTTCTACGAACGTAGATTGACAAACTATTACCTTGGAATTCTTAATCACCTACCCTTGACAACACTACTAACACTATGGTGAATAACAACAGACTAAGCATTGATCCTTGATGCAACCCTATATTGATTGGGAAATTAATACTTATATAAACTGCCATTAATTTGTACTTGACTCTTGACATTTCTTTACATTGACGGAACAAAATTTAACAGGACATTCCATAAACCCTGCTTTTCTCAAGGCCTCCAAGGTATCATTATATCCCTTTATTGTCATATTCATTGACATCTAAAAAGTGCTCTCCATCTTCCCTTGTTTACAACATCACACTTCTCAAGTCTCAGGAGCAACATGTTGTCTGTCCGTGTCTTCCTTGGTCTTCCTCAAGGGTAAGCACCAGACACTTCTATGGTGAGGGCATCACTCAACACCTCTCCCTCCACCTGTCACCACCAAAGGTATACCAAGCCATTTTAACCTTTTAGGCTGTGTACACTGCATCATTCTACAAAACTCTAGGCTTCCTTAATTCCTTCATGGTAAATTATTGCTTGGTTTGACATCACTCCATACTCATTATGAAATAGATACCTTAAATTCACAGACGTATCTAACCCCTTTTAACTAAGATGTCAAAAATGTATAATGCATTTATCACAATTCTGCAGACATCTTTATGTTCAGTACTTAATTATCCACTACAGATGGTAGTCAACTCCAGAAGGCTGCAATTGGAAAGGCTAAAACCTGGACATGAACAAATAATTGAAAACCTGCATGTTCTCCAACAAGGTGCTTTACAGTTCATGCTGTTGCCAGACTGACTAATAGGAATACTCTCTCCAAGTATTTATCTACTTATACAAAAGTAACAAAACCTTATAAAAGATGTTCCCCAACTACAACCACAGGACCATGTTCACATTTAAAACCAGGAATGAATGAGCCTTGCCATGGAAAGTAGGATCTTTAAATCAGTGCATTAAGTATACATGCCAATACTCTGGGTTTGCAAAAAGGAACCAATGCTGTGCTGTTGTTTTAAAGCTACTGAAACCCAATCATAGGTCATAGGGTATGCCAAAAGTAGAAGGCAAAGTATGAAGAATTGCATTGTCAGACAAGCTTACCCCTGGCAGGGTCTTCTTTTCATGTAACTCCTGTTGTGCTTTTACAGCAGATTCCCTTGAATAAAATGTGAGAAAACTGCATCCTACAAAAGAAATGGAAAGTGCAATTTGACCATGGAAATCTTGTGAAAATCCAAAAGAGGCAATCAAAATATCAGCAAACACCTTCTTGCTGTCTATGGTGACAGCTTCTCATGAATAAATATGAGCTCATCCCCAAAACTGACTCCCTTATCAAAAACAAACAGGATTTTTTGCTGAAATATAGCTGTTTTGACACAAATTAATAATTCATATCAAATTGGTCTAACATCTGATGTTCTGTTTTAGGCCATGCTACTCTATTATTACAACTAACTTAACACAATTCACTGGAAGGAAAAGGTGGTTAATTTTGTTTTTGCCCCCCAATGTTTACACAAGCCTAGGCAACAAAGGTCAACAGATCAAAACGAGATCAAGGTCATTTGCTAATACATACTACATATGCAGAATTTGTGAAGCTTCCTGTAGCAACAAGGTATGAAACGAACAGCCTGAATAGTTAATAAGGGAGTAATAAAAGCATACAGTTGTATTTCAGTAAATGAATAGATATACCAGCTAACACTGAAAGAGCACATTTTAGTCTTAACTAAAAATATAATTTTCTGAGGGGCCAATAAAATGGCATGAAAATAGTGATCCAGTATATTACAGAGCTTATGAGAACATAGAAATTCTACTTCATGTAGCATAGTGAAGTTGTGGAGTGAATGTTCCATTGTGGTGAAAATGCCTGCAGCTTCTTGCAAAGGTAAAACAGTAAATAAAAAAAGAGGAGGAAAAGAAGAAGAAACACAAGAGGGCAACAATTGAAAAAAGGAAAACAGAACAGCACTAGAAAGAAGATAGAAATTAGAAAATGATAGGAGGAAGAAAATTGATGGCAAAAACAATTAAAAGGAAATAAAGGAGAACAACAAAAGGGAAGAAGAAGATAAAAAATTAATGCAAGGAGAGAACAAAAGGATGCAAAAGAATAATAATAAAATGAAAAGGGAACAGAAGAACAAACTGCAGAGATCAGAATGACAAATACAAAAAACATTCACCATTCACATAAATGTTACTGTATTCCTGACTACGAAATCATCGTCAAATCAACACCTCTTTGGCCTTAAGACATTTTCAAGAAGACAGATTATCAAATTCTGAATGACATACAAATTACCATATCCTAAAAGCAGGTCATTTCAAATGATAATATACCAAATGTTTTATTTAAATCACAGACATAGAATTCAAAGGTCCTCTGCAAACACTATCATAGGAGAGGAAACCTCAATTTAATTCAAAATGATTCAAAAATCAGATTCTCTAGCCCAATTAATTCACTTCCACTTAAGTTGTTCCCAACTGGAAACTAAAACTACATTCATACAATCATTGTTGAATGTAAAGACTGACATGTTGATTCAATCCAAGATAAATAGCTTACCAGCATCTGGACTGCCACCTAGAATATGCAAAATAAATGTCTGCCCTCCTACATAGTCCCTCTTTAGTTCTTTGGGCAAGACCAAATATTAGAAAACACATTGAAAAATGATTCAAATCAGCAGCATCATATGCCAACAGCAAGACTTTTTTCCGTTTCATATTAACATAGAAAGAGTTACGCTAGTGGCTTTTGGCCTTTCTGTAGTAAAGCAATATTGCCAGTTTCTTGACTATTGTGTACATACAATTCTAAGGACTCTTTCGACTATACTGAACAGATAGGGCCTACTCAAAATATTAGGAAGTCATTTCTGTTACACATTGTTATCTAACTCTTCAAACCTCAGGACTGATTTTATTAGTACTTTATCTACAGCTCTTTCCTTTTCTGTGACCTTTTATGATGACAACAAATATAAATTATGATTGCATTGGCAAGTGTCAATATTTTGTATTTATGATACACACATATATTTTAACACATTGGCATCATCAACAGACCTTTATTGCTATTGGTTTGGGTGCTTCTGTAAAGAATGCTTGCCAACAAAGTAAATAGAAATATCAATATTTGCACACATATATATTTCAATTTACTAGTGCCATTCTATGACATTTGCTGTTCCCACAAAACGAACTCTGAGTAGAAGATGTTGACTACATGTACATATTTCTCGGTATCTTGTGTTTAACAATCAAATGTGCAACAGATATTCACACAGTCTTGGAACACCCCACTTCAAGTATCAAAATATTGTAACTAGCATACTGTACAATAATCCAGACTATTCAAAATCATAAAACTACTAGTGGGGGACAGGAAATGTGGAACATAAACAAATAACCTTAATCAGTCACCTAAAAACTGACAAGTTTTGGTCCTTCAGCAGGGTAAACAGTATTTGGAATGGTGACACATGTCACACTTTGTTAGTGATTCTACAGCCCAGTTTGTATTAAGTTCTAGTGAATAAAAAATTCTGAACTATTGAGGTGGTTTTGGCTATGAAAAAATGGTAAATAGTGAATCACTTTCCAGACTCTTGCATATAAGAGATAACCTAAAATATCCCTAAGGCCAGCTGCAAAATCCAAGAAAAATGCAATTGGTCTACAATTTCCTTGTTAACTCTGTGCATCAAGTACAGAAACATTTCAATGTTATCCCCAATGTGCATTTTCTGTTCATGAATGGAGTTTCAGCACTCACAACATAAAAGTTAGGTTGGTGACCAAAGACTGAACACCAAGAAGCAAGTGCTCAAAAAAGCCTGCCTAACAGAGATCTACCTTTATAATGCTGATAGCAACAGAGATTCAATGATATATTCAATAACAAGAAACAGATATTCTTATTATGAAATTGTATTAAACCCTTAATACATTCTTCCTTTGGAAAAATAAATCAATTGTCACAATTCACAGCTTTACAGTACCCCTATAATAATGATGGGATGATGGTACAGAAAACGTGTCAACACTGCCTACAGTCCATTCTATATTCATTGTATTTTAGAATAGAGCTCTGTTACTGCACCTTCCCTGACAAACATCCATGTTTTTACAATCTTGGATCAAAACTGCTTGGAATATTACACAATGTATGCAAAAAGTGAAAATTAGCAGAAAACATGTTGGCTTTTAATACTATCACTGGGCTGGACATAGTGGTAAGGAACAGTGAATCAGCAACAACAATGATACATTATACATTTTGAGAATGGTAGTGAGAATCACAACTTTGAATGTTGCTGCACGACAAACCTTGCAACAAACATTTTACACAACAAACTGGCAATCATAACTCAATCTTAAATTTGCTACCATACTTAACCCATGTAAGGATATAGGGATCTAAATGCATTGACAAACCCACAAAATGTGGTATTTTACTTCAATGTATATCCTGTATTGTGCCAATACTAAACTTAAGTTTCATTCTTGAAGAGTATTTCAAAACCTTAAGTAACCATGTTCTCTACATGACAAGATCCTCAATATATAGCATCTGCTATTTTATAACTTCTTCACAGGGTAAGTGCATAATATTTCTATTTTTTAGCTATACTTCAAGGCACAGTCTAATCCCTTACTTCCTCATTTTACTAAATATGTGTAAATGCTATAGCAGCTCAAACTTATCCCAAAAAGTACTAACTATTCTGTAAGAATCATATTTCAGGAGAATCCCTGGATTTCATGCGGGACTTTGAGCCAAAAATTTCCGGGAAAATGACACACAAGTCACTTGACAAACTAGAAGGATAAAACAAATCTTGTCTATAAAGTTAAATATTTGATATTATACCTTTCATAAACAACCATCTTATGACATTTAATAACAGTTGGATCAGATGAGTAACAAGAAATGTACAAAATTTGGTTTCATATCAACAAATGTTATCTACTTGCCTGTGAACACTGACTTATAATTCAAATAAACACTGACAGTCTAGATAATGCATCACATGTGAAATCTTCACTTATGGCAATATGCAATTTTACAGTTCAAACCTCGGCTCAGCTCTCAGCTTCTTCCTATATCACTATGTAAGTATTATCAACATCTCCAAAACTACCTACTACCTTTGGTTCAATTGCATCTGTTTGAAATGCATAATTTCCTGTCAAGAAATGTCCTTCATACAACATATATCTAAAACAATTTAAAAGTTGCATCCAACATTAACAGCTGAAATGTTAGTTCATTGTTTTGAGACGTGAGGCTTCAAAAATGATTGAGAAAGAGAAAGTGATGTCACCAAAGGGATTTCAACCCATGATCAAAATATTTGTGGCAGAGAAATCAAGTATGACCAGTGGAATTCATTTAAGAGCATTTAAGAGCACTCATCAAATATACATGTGTCATAGGCTCAGATTCCATAGGTGATAATTTTCCATTTCCCTAGTATCTTCTAAAATGTATCTGATAACAGTGATTTGGACAAGATCACACTGACATGTGAAAAGATACCTACAACCCCAAGATACTTATTGTCAAAGGATGACACAGGGTCAACTTCATCTGTGTTGCAGAACAACAACTACATCGTTCAGTATATTTGATCACAACTTGTGTGAAAGAAAACAATTTTCATTCATCTGAAATCAATGTTATGTTCTGCCTGACATCTAGATTTAATAAGGACTTCACTGATGTCACACAAGACAAGTGTCTAAATTCAATGCATTTGAGCATCACCCAAATCAAATCACCTGACAACCCAGACAGACTTAAGTCACATTTAAATTCTCAATCAAAACACAGTTTGCCACTCCGCAATATCTTGGAAACACTTAGCAGCAATCTAATGGTGGGTATTAGTATATATTGGTTTCTGAGTCACTCTGCAAGAGTGCTGTCAACCTACAGGGCAAAACAGCCTCAGTTTCATGGGGATACCATGGCTACAATGTTTGATAACAGAACATATATCTTCTCTATGGTTTAATTCTTACAGCCGTATTCAAAAACATAGAATAATTCATGAGTAGTCTACAACTAGACAAGCTTAGATGTCCAGGTTAAACAAAACTATTTTTATGAATAAAAATTTTTAAAATCCAAAGGGAAAACACTCAAGGTAAACACTACGTCCAAAAATTTGGATGATACTAGACTGTTATTGACAACTTAATAGAGGAAGTCTGTGCTGACAGGTCCATACCTATTGTAGTACAGGAGAATACCTACAGGTACCAAACAATCACAAAAAGGGAGACTTTAATTACAATTCACTGTAACTCACACATTTATTATTTAAATTATAACATGAAAGTGTACATACTAACAAACATATAAGTTTAATCTAACCCTGAAATATGTTGACATCAGAAAAATTTGGGAGTGTCTATCATATAAAATCAAGTTTTAGATTTTCTGCCTTATTACAGGAGGAAATACTTTAATAAAAGTGTGATTCACAACACGTCAGTGTTGGAAATCTGTATCGACAGCTAAAAATATGACAAGTAACTGTAAGTACAAGCTTAAGCAAAGCATGTGTCCAGTCACTGTCATATATGCAATGGAACAACATGTCAAAAATGTCCAAAGGAAAGGGAAATAAGTCTTTACTTTAAATAAGGTTGTGGTTTGTATATTTGTATGTAAAGCTTAAACTAGAAAAAGAGTATCTACAAAGAATGGTTTAATCTGCGCTTTCTCGCGTTAATTGCAAATGGTTGGATATTTTGTGATTCTCAAAAATTTATTAAGTAAACAAGTTAAGTACTGCTGCAAAGGAGCGAGTATGATAATTCTTATAAAAAATAAACACGTTTTATCAGCAGTACTGAATGGTAAATTGCATTTCTTGGAGTTGGGAGGGCTTCAAACATCAATCTTGACCTTAACAAGGGGCAATGTTTGTGTTATAATTAAGAATTTCCTTTTCTTGGTGATCATATGAAAGTGAAAAAGTGAATCCAAGAATATGGACCTATCAAAATTCTTTCATATGCCAAAAATGACTAACGCCAAGTAACTTTGAAGTTGGTTTGATGATTGGAAATAATGACGGCAGCTAAAGCCTGTTTATCTCAAAATGCGTACTTTCACTCTCTCTTTAAGTAAGAATGGTCTACCAAGGGCAGAAACGCTCTGTGAAAGTTTCAATCGGCACGGAACTTAAAGCACATTGCAATTAAGCGGGCGCAGGTCACGTAATAACTGCTGTCGAATAACTGTAACTCGTAAACGGAACTCACAATGCGTTCGAACTTGTGGGTTTAGTCGAAGTAATGTCACGGGGAGGTTTGCCGCTCGCAGTGTCCCTCTATGGTCTAAAACATTCAAAGGAATGGCATATCATGACCCATGATCTGCCCGCTGCTACCATTAACATACACCTTTAATGAAACTTACCCCCCATTGCCATGCAAAGTGTCACAGATTTTCCTCTAGTACTGATATGTCCTTGTGCTGATGGGGTTGTGGTGGCAAACTCATGCCCTCTCCCCTTCGCTTCCTATACTTACAAAAGTGCTGGTCGTAAGGCCCCAAATTACAAACATAACCAAATGATCTTTACGGTTCTAGCAGCTTTGTAACTGAGAACACATGGCTGACCCGTGGGGACTTACAAACTCATGATAATACATTAATGGAGATAGGTGTCAGTCATAATTTAGCACTGTGTCCCAAGTAAAGTTGGAAATGCTACAGATTTACTTGCATGACTCAGTAGGTGTGGACCCCAGTGAAACGTGGGCACTCGACTTCCACACGCGAGGGGGCATACATATAAAAAAACCTGATTGTACTATCTGGCAATCGTAGTGGCAATGGAAAATTTTCAGCACAGAGTACCGGTACATAATAATCTAATGGTCACTGGCCAAGTCATAAATTCATCAACATACATGGGATTTTATCGCCACATTAAGGGAAGGCAGTCGACAACTTCCTCCTTTATGAGGCAAGTCTATTTTGGGATATGGTCAGACATGACCTGCTTACGCAATCAACACATATTGGTCGCTAAACAAACCGTCTGCTCCGAAGTGTCAATGATATTTTGTCACCATCAGTCACTGCTCCATTCTCAAACAGTGGCACTGAACGATATCCTTGCTATTTAATATTGAGAAGTTTGTACTCTCACACACTAAAGTTTGAGAAACACTGGGTTTTGTTACAGTCACTCTAGTGAACTTTGCTTATGCAAAGCAGGATTTGGCTAAGCAGGGCTTCCAACCTCAATTAAAACAAGAGAACAAAGGCATAAACCTTTGAAATAAGGCTTTGAAATCAGTCAGCCAGTACAAATCGAATTTTGACGAGCCATACTTCGATACAATTCGGTCTGAAATGGGAATGGCATTCCCTGGAAAAACATCACACCACTTACCTTTGTGCTGTCCAGATATTTTGTCCCGTAGTATTGTTACTTCATATATATCCCCAAAGTCTTCAAAAAGTGCTCTTACATCCTTTTCCTCGAAGGTTCTTGGTATTTGACCAACAAATAACTTGTGTGCTGGAGGTTCCTTGCATGGTACACCATTGACATTATTAGCAGACATATCTTCCATTTTCATTGACATAAACGTGCTTGAGCTGGTCGCTTCTAGGAGTTATATTAACAAGAATATGATACAGATAGTGACTTAGGCTCCTTGGGAGTACAGACGGACAGACATACGGGTTAAACTGAGGAGAGAACACAAAAAAATCGTAAGATTTCCTCTCCTACTCTGACACACAAACAACAACACAAAAACTGTAAAGTCCTTCTCGCGCCGATGGCGGCAAACTCCAAACAATGATGCGCTCAAGGCATGCTGGGCCACTTCACAGACTTGAGTATCCACGTGCAGCTAAGGTGCGCGGTGTTCCAGTTGCGCAGCATGGGGTCAACAGAGACTGAGAGTGTCAGGAGGTGGCTGAGCGCTTGCTGACAAGTGTCGAAGTTACCACCGGGGCCTCGACGATTGTAGCGCTGGAAAAGACAACGGAACAAAACAGACAACAGTCACTCACTGACTTTCATCGGCCTGAGGAACTTTCAAGTCGCTTTCAAAAAGATTGTGAAGCTGGCCAAAACAGAAGATTCAGAGGGGCTAGTCTCAAAAATTGGGGACTTACTCGTCCACTGTTCTGAATACCAGGAAAAGCAGTGATAAGCCATATCAGAATAACTGCTTTTTGGATGACCCAGGAAAATTCCTCCTAAAAGGCACCAGGAAACTTTTGAAAAGTATGTTATAACAACGAAAAGAGTACTGTAACTAAGTGAATATACGCGCCTGAAGCTCCCACAGTAAATATTATGATAGGAAAATTCTTTAAACTATAGTCTGATTGCTGACCAAAATATATGCTCAGCTGCTGATTGATTAACCAGAGAATTTCAACTGGAGTTCACTTTGTACAACAAACCCCTCTACAGATAAGTATAAACACAGCGGCCAGGGTACATGTTCCTGTTAGCTGTGCAAAGTTGTCAGAATTCAATAGATCAGGATATGGTACAAGCAGAGAATCAAGGGAAATTGCTATAAAAGAACGCAGATTGTAAAAAGGGGAGAAGGCTCTAATTTTTTATGTACGAAATTTGACACGTGGATATTCTAAAAGTGCTGGTTGCGATTGAGATCGCGAGTCAACAAACGCCTTTGTACATAAAATGGTCCAAAACCTTTTATCGACTTTTAAGTTCGGGCATGAATTGCTCCATTTATATCTGTTTGCATTTTTGTATTATTAAAAACCGCTGTACCAGTGACAACTGGAAAAGACAATACTTTTCTGTGATTGATCGTGTTGTCGTTAGAGTAGAGTTGTTGGGGTTCATATTTAAGAGACATTGATATGTGTTAGATATTGTAGGCCTAATTAGGCATGGTCTTGGCAGACTACATACTCATTATGATTTGTTAAAAAACCTGTTAATTAGCCTCAAGTATCTACATAAAAGATCTGAAATAAGTTAAGACCTTTCTTGATATTTCCAGGTATGAGAGATTTTAAGGTATACACAATGGATGAATAGGAAGACAGATTTAAAACATGAAGAGCCATGTATCCCCCAAAGTTTGAGTCATCTTACATTACAGCATGGACGCAGATCACTGTAAGAATGTGGGGACAAACTCGCCGAAGTACTTGACATTACCGGGGCAGGTACAGATAAACATTGGTCATGAACAGCCCCCAATCACAAAGATGTAATACATGAACATGCTTTTAAGTCACCATTCGGAAACCCATTCGGATAGAATTAAATGGATGAAAAGTCGAATTTTCCTCGGATTTATGAATTTCTTCTCAAAATAGTCCAATTTCGTATTAAACAGATTTTATCGACACCAGTGTATCATCTCTACTCAAAGCTTTAAATGTTTATACGAATGACCACACCGTTTATGATCTGAGCTTGATGCCTACGTCACTGGTGCTCAGTCTATTCTCAGTCTCCAGATCATAATCTAATCATTAAATTACAGCACTTCCCTGTTTGGTGTGATGTGGATATGATGGCCATTGATTCCCACTTTTCAACAGCTAACAAAGGCCAATAGCAGCGAGACGACTTGCTTTCTTTCTTTCTCTCTATCTCCTTCTTTTAATCCTTTATTTCCCTCCTCATCTTCATGTGACTGCATACGTGTTTGATGACGTACTTTGCGTGGCTGCTGCAGTGGCAAAATTCATGTTTGATCCAAGGCATAAAAAACAGTTTCATAGGCACCATGGTGTCCTCGGCATCACCCTGAACCTCAGGGTGGGTCCTTCTTTTTCATAATAAACATTCCAGAGTCATTTCTTCAAGGTTCAAGAGGACTCAGGATGACCTTGTCATCACCCTGGACCCTAGAGCGGGCCTCCCCCTTTATCATAAGATTTGTCTTCTGTTAAAACATCTAACTTTACAGGCATCTCCCTAAGTTTCATTTCCACAGCTTTATAGGCTCATGGATTTCCTTGGAATTTCCCCAAACCCCACATCACACTTGAATGAACCTTCAAGAAGCTGTCTTCTGTAGTAGAACTATTTCTGCTTTAGAGGTACTCCTTAGTAACACTAACACAGCTGCAGAGGCACCAGGGTGTCATCAATGCCACTCTACACCCCAGGGTGAGCAATATTCCTAATGGGACACTTACAAGGAAGTTCGAGGACGATCATTAAACTTGCTAAATCACCGCAACTTAAACGTAATTTGCGGATTTTTTCCATGTAGCTTGCCTTTTGAGTGTCTTTAACTTAAGGTACGAGGTAACGCAGCATAGCTCGGCTTTAGTATCCTGGCCTCTATGTGGTAAAACTGGTTAGAGCGAGGCTAAAATGCAGGATGGTTGGGAAGTAACAATTCAAGATAAGCTAGCCTCACTTCAAACTAACTTCATGAAAGAATATTTGTAACTTATGGTGAGGCTAAGTTATCCTAGTCCTAGTAAACAATCTGATTAGATGGGTAGAGACTTTATCTGCTGTAAGTTTAGATTTATATTGCTAGAGAGTGCAAAGAGATACTAGATAAAAGTGAAAATGTCACCACCAAGATTCGAACCTGTGACTCACTCATTCGGGGCATGCAATCTTCCAACTGAGCAAGGTGACCCCCGCTCATAATATGATCTATCTCCCTAGTCACTACATCAGCTCCCAATACTCAATCGGAGGACATCTACGTCCTGCTCCACGCAATGTTGGAGGCCAGCTTTTCTGCGCCATGTGACTTGACCATGGAAGGGCTGCGTTCCGGCCTGTCATGCTGTCCACAGCCAAGTAAAGTTACAAAGTACTATAGAGAAGAGAGGATCTTTGAAGATATCAAGTATTGGGAGCTAATGTGTCGACCAGAGAGAAGTTAACTGTGTTATCATTGGGTAACCGTAGCTCAGTTGGTAAAACAGCAAGCCGCGAATGAGTGGGTCCCGGGTTCGCATCCCGATGGTGAAATTTTCACTTTTCTGTAATATTTCTTTAAACTTGGTACTTTCGAAATCTTCTCTCCTCTATAACACATTGCTAGAAGTAACTAAAAAGATCTTATACCCCAGTTCTGATAAACAAACCGTCAAATAACTAACGAAAAAAATGCAGCTTGTGGAATCCTTTAGTTTTTACTCTATGTCTATGAAACATATGACGAGAGGAAATTACTGAAAATCATTCAAGGGAACGCAACGCACTGTTATAAAAGAAGTTGTTGAGTGGACATGGTCACCCATCAGAACTGATTTGGATTGTGGCTAGCTTGCACAAAGAGAGTCAACATGTGGCATTGAGACTGGGTTTGAATCAGTTGACAGAAGAAGTATTTAGCATGAGGATAGTCTCAGGAGTTTCTGGGTCTTGACAAAAAAAGGCAATTCGTGTCATGACTCAGAGGCGCAAGACAAACATTCGGACTTCGCATGTCATCAATGCATGCCTGAAATATAGAAGGCCAACATCTCTATTAACGTGCCTCAACGTATCATAAGAGGGGACAGAGGAACGTCTACAAGCATCTGTACGACGTTTTCCTCCCTCAGATTTTGGCGAGAAAATAGTCCTACAAGGTCTCCGACACAAGGCAGACCAGGGGGTAGTGGTATGATTCCTTTAATCTTGCAACCACATGCCCGAAAAATCCCGAAAACAAACCTCCAAAAATAAGCATACCTCTTATATTACATAAAACGTGTCACAAATATAGAAGTATGTCATCTCTCACCTTTCTTCCTTTTCTTATCATATTTTTAGCGAGAATTAGTCGTGTGCCCGGTAAATTCGTAAGGAAGGAGAGCAGGCTAAGATTATAAATTACGAGCTATCATTTTAGAAAGGGGGTTACCGGGTTATCATAGGGGTACTACAACAGTAAGAGATCATTTTATTATTGAGAAGACCTGCTTAAGCTACTTTCTTTAATACACTATAGATAGGAGTTCTAGCCCACCTTTTCGTATCCATATACCCTCGACAGAAGCAAGGGTTTATCGCACTGTTACTTTCAATATCGATCAATGGATACTGATCGTACCTTCATTTCTGGATGATATTGCCATAGCAACAAATGTGACTTAAATATTTTACAACACCTCTGTTTGAAAAGGAGATTTCCGAGAAGAAAAGTGACGAGAGAAACGGTTACACTGTGCCTGAAGTTTACAACATATGTTTGGTCCCACTTTTTCAAGCGGTAGTAATTTTAGCACCCACTAGGTCATAGATGTGTGCCTTCACAGCCCCATACCACCCCCCTATTTTGCGTACTCGCCTTCCTGCACCACAAAAACGTACGACGAATACACTTCATTTCATTCTTGCAAAGCGAAACATTTGATTTCTTGATGCAGCGACGTCATTCATCAAACAGACTTGAGAAAGCATGTGATGGTAACATGGCGTTTCAATTTGGACTCAGAATAAACAGAAATGACACTTATCTTGACCTTGAAAAGTAATCGAGTAATACAAAACTGAGTCCAATGGGTTTAAGAAACGTTTTAACATGTCTGTTTGGTTAGAAGTTCATATTTATGAGATCGGTGCTTCCTTTAGTCGATGAATTAAGCGACGCAAGAGCCATTTGTAGCAAGGTTAACCGTTTCTATCCTGATCAGTCGGTATTCCTCGTATTATCTCATTAAAAAATTAACAATGGTGTATGTCGAGTTGCTTGAAAAGAAGCCGAAAGCCTCTAAGGTTCAATGACCTGTAACTTATCACTTTAATGAAAAATACACGCCCATTTAGAAATTGCTCAGAAGATTTGCCTCGTTTCCCCTAAAATTTATGTCAGAAAACACGAACGTAGCAGATTCTATGGCAATGGGATTTGAGTATGGAGCATGTTAACCATAAATCTGGATTGCGCTTACAAGAGGTCAACTGACTCCAGGGTAATAAATTGATAAGGGGTAACATATTCTTCGCTTTTCAAGAATGGTGTACACGTGATCTGTGAAATACGTAAGAGCGGGTTAAGGTTGTTTTGCCATATTACTGTATTTTCAGATATACAATTGAAGAATGCTCTCACACACCCCACAATTGCTAAGTTGTTTAAAATTGGATAATATGTCTATGTCTCGTCGATTCAAAAAGTTTTAAATGTTATATTAGATATCAAGAAAAAGCAGGCCTTTGTTGCAGCTTAGAGATCCCTCCACTTCATTTTCTCTTCGGAAACAGGCCACCTGACGCCTGGAGATGAATGAAATATATTCATTGTTTAAGCTTTACACACCCCCCTCCTTTGATATTGTAGGTCTCTCTATGTCCATGTGTGTTTAAAAATTTTTAATAGTCGTTTAGATTATGAGTTGGTCTTCTCATTTTACATCCTGTAGTTTTGCACTTGTGCGGAGCTGCAACATGATTTAAGATGAGCTATCTGTGGATTGAGGTTATCGTATACAGTGTGACTGACTGTTCAAAATTGATCAGTGGCGAACGATTTTTTGTTCGGTATCGTTGCCATTTACGGTTTGACAGGGCGTTACGGAACATCAGCCTGGTATTCCTTAGACCCCCTCTGATTTGGACGAAGTTAGTAATAATAGTGGTTGTAATTTAAAACGATTTTATTGCTTCAAAGCAAGATTTCTCTTGTAATTTTTGTACCCTTCCTCTTTCCTCCTTTAGTTGAGAAGGTAGGTCACGCCCCTAGTCATAGAGTGCCAGGTTTGCAGAGCACAGTGAAAGGAGTAAGCAATTTACATTGCTCTATATATGATATCGGGACACTTTACCATGATACTTGTGCAGTGGCGGCTGGTTGTGCAAAAAAGTAACTTGTGATACCTAATGGAGTAGCAGCGGGGTAAAATGTAAGCACAGACATGTTGACAAGTTATTGCAGAGCTTTAAAGAAAACAGCTTGCTTCAGGTGGCTAAAACTTGTCTTCCCTAACAAAATAAAGTGTAATGATATCAACCATCAATATCTAAGTTACTGGTTTCCATGATCAATTAGAAACAGGGCAAAAAAGTTAAATTTACAAGTTGATTCCACATCTGTGTTAATTGTCAATATTTCACTTGTACAATTCGGTTCACTAACTGAAGGAACTGAACAGAAGATAAAAACTTTAGACCCTTAGTGAAATGGGAGAGGGTTGCTGAGAACGATTTGGAAATATGATAAGAGAGGAAAGACGATCATTGCAGATACCACAGCAATATGACAACATACTTCCGGATCTTACTTAGACGTTCACATTCCAGGTTGTACATTTCCGATTCCGGTGTCCCTATCAACTCTCTCGGTTACCTAAACTTGTCCCACTTTTAAGTCTAACAGCAACCTTTTTTGTTGTCTTGTCATTACTTCTGTTTCTTCTCAAATACTCACGAAATAGAAATGGTTAAGGTTAAGGGAAGTCATCATTGTCATCGTCACAACATGCAGTTATTACCCTCTTGGCAACGCCCTATGAGGACAGACTAATTGTAATACTTTGTACATTTTATTCTTTACCTTCCGGAAACGTTCAGTTTTTTTTATTCGTTAATAAACAACCTTTGGTCTAGTGACAATAGTGAACCCATTCAGAGACAGCCCGAGTAATGCAGCTATAAGCAAATAAGAACTTTGACTACAGTTATTAGATTTTTCAACAGAGATTTTCAGCAACAATGCGTGTCTTAAAAGCGTACATAATCTAGTATAGTTCAGACATATTTACAAAGTGTTATAAAAAAGAGAGGACTTGAAAATATGAAGTTTGAAGAAATACTGAAGAAAAGTAAAAATATCATCACTAGGATTCGAGTCACATGACACGGAGAGGCTGGTCTCCAAAATTGCGTAGAGCTGGAAGGGGTGTCCACTGGTGGACCTAATGGGGCGACTGGAGCTATGTTATCACCGGGTTGCCATAGCTCAATTTGTGGAGCAACACATGCGAATGCGTTGGTCCCGGGTTCAAATTCTGGTAGTGGTATTTTCACTTTCCTCTAGTATCTCTTCAAACTACATATATACATATGGTCAGATTAAGATGATAATAACTAAGTAGTACTTTTACATATTTAAAGTACATTAAGAAATTATAAGTCATATTTTATTAATAAACTTTCATTGTCCATTGGTATTAATCTCTGATTATATTTTTCAAAAGTTCTCAAGTTGGTAAACGCCATTCACATTGTATATGATTTGCAATTGCTAAGAATCAAAAAAAGGTATAGTGATCTTACCAAGAATGGGTTACGAGATACTTTTCCCTTTTAACTAGAAGACCTGACATTCCATTCCGAGGTGAAATGTTTAAGGTCATTTTGCCTTATTGTAAAAGAGCCCTTCATCATTGTCAGAAAAGAAAGTATAGAATGCTTAACTTCTTTGCCCCAATTGCAGCCTGGGCATCAAGAAGCTTGGTGGCTCATAAAAACATAGATCGTAATTAGAACTTGGCCTCGTGGTCACCAGACCGTATCGTTTTGAAGCTTAGCCTCGTTTCGATCTATATCACTTTAGGCTTACCATATGACAAAGTCTGATATTATCTACGTAGTTATAAGACACGAAAATCACACCAAATTGTTTAACTATTATCTGTGATTGTAAGTGTTTTTAGTCTGACACACCTCAGAGCCCAGTCGTAAGCAGAGGCGGTTTTGAAGGATGCGGGGTCCTGGACCGAATAAGTTTCCGGGGCCCTATGACGTCATGCATTGCAAGAAAGCTCAGACATGATCGTACTGCGGAAGTTCCTGAGACATTTTATTCCTTCCAATGGATACAGTTTTGAGTTTTCACTTACTTCCATCAACTTAACATGGGCAGTCAGACACATCCTT
>JAAAKL020000779.1:0-36674 GCA_010016065.2 Carybdea cf. marsupialis auct. non (Linnaeus, 1758)
CAAATCAAAAGGACTTGCAAAAGTTTACCTCAGTTACTCCGAGTTTCACGTCCCACGACGATTCTCAAACTGGCCCTACATATATATATATATATATATATATAAAGTCTCGTAAGCGAATCAGAATGGTTACTCGTCTCGCATGGTAAGAAATCATAAATTGAAACGAAGATGTAGGCAATAGAAAAACCAGGCGGAAAACACAATCTTTATTTGATTATAATGGCCCAGGTAATAATCTTAATTACAGCCAAAAGTTGGAAATAGAAAATAACGAACTGCTCAATGCATATAAACGCTGACGTTTCGCTGTCTGTCGTACAACTTACTCAAAGCGAGTAAACGGAATATGACAATCGTTGCTCTTCAGCAGCGGAATGAAGATTATGAGCATACAACGTGAAAGGCGGGAATTAGAGAACAAGACATTGTATCTTTGTACAATTTATCAATCCTCTTAAAAACATGCTTCTCTTTAACTAGATGATTCTGCTGATGGTCTAAGAGATAATAATGGTAAAGACACCGCAAACAACCAAAGCGTAAGGGAAAAACATGATCATTAAAACTTCTCTCATACTTTGTACCGTTTCATGGATGTTATATTTTTTGCATTAAATAAAAGTTTTCACATGAAGCTCCAGTCGTAACCGTTATATTGAAACGAATGTCTCCGGCAATAAAAAGAGGATATTCGGTTTGCTTATGCTATTTTGATCCATCATTTGCTCGGACAAAAAAACGTTAGTGAATAGCAGGTGCTTACTAGCTAACTTGTCCTAAAGATTACGAGGTTAGACAGCACAGATAACTTTTTTCTAGTTGTAATTAGCTTCTAACGGGATATTGTTGCATTCTGTAACTTGCCATTTTGAGTTTGTGTGCATTTTTATTCTACTAGAGACACGCCTCGCTTTGTATTCTATATGATTAGTAGAATATCGTCATCATCCAGGGTTATGATTCCTCCCCCGCCCCCCACGTAGTGCCGTTGGCAGACACCATCTCCCCCCTGAGTATAAGCTCATCACATATATGTACTTTCAAAAATGCTTAGGTATGTATACTGGCCTATGTCTTATATCCAGGATTTTATGGCAAAGATCACAAGCTTGCTTTGATAGGTCTTTGCTATACGTCAAGGCTCTCCGAGCAGCGCTTTAATCCCAAGTTTGACAGGATACCAAAGGGAAATCATGGAAAGGTTGTGGACAGCATAATGACCCGGATGGCAGCCCCTCAAAGTCACATGACGCAGAGAGGCTGGTTTTCGAAATTGCGTAGAGCTGGGTGCCGATGACCACTGGTGAGGTATTGGGAACTAATCTGGCGACCAGAGAAAAGTGAACTATGTTATCACCACTGATCTCAAAAAAACACTGGATCGAGAAATTTCCGTCTCAAAGCAAGGTCAGTCGTTGAACACTATTACAATCAGACTAATCTTACAAAGAATACTACGAAACACTGCGGACCTTCCTACGCCATTTTAACTTTTGAGGACTGGTTTTCGTGATCGCGCTTTTTCGCTATTGGTAAAAAAACGAAGCTCGATGCAGTTTTTTCCAGATATCAGTGGTTATCACGGATGGAGTGGGTCCCGGGTTTGAGTACCGGTGGTGACATTGTCACCAGTACATATTCGTTGCTGTGAGTGATGTTGTAGATAGGGATCCATGCTTGGCTGAATGTTGTGGAATGATCCCGAAGCCAACCTAATCCAAGGTTGTTATAGCCAGACTTGGCATCAATCCGCGGCATCGATGGACCAGGCGCTCTAACCACTGTCAGCCCTCTCCCAACACACACACGCACACACACACGCACACGCACACGCATTTTTCAACGACATTAACTACAACAGATCTCAAACTGAAGTCTATTTGATAGAGAAGAATGCTTTGTTACAATATACAACTTACTAGAGCAGTCATTATGTTTTACAAATTGCTATAGTTCTTAAATAAATGATTAATTTACAACAGATAAAGATATTACTATATTATCAGTCTAGTTCTTATACTTAGTAAATAACAAAGGTAATTTTTACTTAGCTCGATTTAGCGTCGTAGACCCCACAATACAGCACTGATAATGGGACACTTATTCCCAAGAAGACATTCGCGGATAGAGAGAAACTGACGAAAACGTTAAACGATCGTGTGGCATTTTACATCATGAAATGATTACATATACATCAAAAACAGTAGAAATATTGACTTCTTTCTTTGCGAAATGCAGTTTTTGCTTTTAAAAATGGTCTTATATTGGTGGAACGGGGTTCTCACTTGTAAAAGCACTGAATTAAGCACTCTCTGTCCTAGTAATTCTGCTATTACACCATTAATTCCTAGCAGTCTTCAAAACAGCAATGCATGAGTGATTGAAATCTTTGTTTCTCGTATTTATAACCCTTCCCCTTCCCCACCCCCACACACGAATAAGCATTAGACTCGCTACATTATTGATCTTTTAGTGCTGCGACGCTAAATCGAGAATATATGATACTTAACTTTCATGATTAAAGAATAAATAACAAATTGAATGTATGTGTAACTCTTCATTCTATATCCGTTCTGTGATCTACCACATTCGATCATTTAAATATACTCTTGACTGGCTCTACTGACTTCTGAAGTCGCCAATTGAATTATACATATCAATACAGAATTGAATAAGTTCTGCCAAGAACTGTTGTAATTGCCCTTGACTTGTGCAAGCACTTGCTTTCTCTTTGCTCAATGGGAAATTAAGAAAATCACCATCCATGGCTTTCTTGATGTTTAGAAACTGGATAGGTTGGTGACAAGCCTGAAAAAGTAAAAGTTCCAAATAGGAGATTTAGATTTAATGGATATGGCACAGCATTGGTCCAGCAAAGACCACTTGTGAACGTGTAAAGTTTGAGTGGACTTAAATCCAAAGACAGGGAAGTACCATCATATGTAACTAGTTTCAAAGCCTAGGGTGATTTCACAGCAAAGATGGGCATTGTTCCCAAGGAATTAAAAACTGAGATAGAATTACCGATTCCAGATTACATCGAAGTGTATTAAAAGCCTAGTAAAAGTCAAGGCACAACATTCAAGGTAAGCAATCAAGTTTAACTAATGCAAAAAGTATTAATGACCAGGACAAACTTCATTTCTTTCTTCCGTTCTCATAAATTTATTCACAATTGACTGTCACTGCTTCTACTACTATTTGTACCTAATTTAAACCACTTACACTTATCATAAATTATAGGTTTTACAATATACGTCCTACG
Organism: Carybdea cf. marsupialis auct. non (Linnaeus, 1758); assembly: GCA_010016065.2. Classification (NCBI taxonomy): domain Eukaryota; kingdom Metazoa; phylum Cnidaria; class Cubozoa; order Carybdeida; family Carybdeidae; genus Carybdea; species Carybdea cf. marsupialis auct. non (Linnaeus, 1758). Next base: position 3,269 of record JAAAKL020000779.1, read on the forward strand.
AGCATTATAAAATCTTCTCATTATCTACATTTACATGTTTTTCTTATCGTTCTGATATTTGAATACTTTTGCGAGGGAAAGCATATTTTGCTAGCTTTTCTAAATTTACGTTATTAAAATATGAGCATCTTATCAATGATAGCATCAACTAACTTTTCAATTGCAACATCCTCCAATCTAGTACATGCTGTATGTATCACATTGCTCTGGTGTTTACCAAACATTATACAATGAACATGTTTACTATTGAGTTTCATATTATTATATTGAAGCCATTAAGCCAGATGAGTGGCGTCTCTTTTGGAGGGACATTATAAATGATGTTTGTTGGTTCCCTCATACATCAGCAAATGAAAAGGTTTTGTTTGAGAGTGCTCTTTATTTTGATGTAATATGATCAAGCAGAGTGTCCTTCTATGTGCCCTATTATTTTTGTTTATCATAATACCACTTTGAGGTGTATATCGTGATGAGATGATCTTTCTAACAAATGAATTGATAAGCTGCACTTAATTACGAGTAGTAAACCGCAAGATAACTAACGACATCAAAAATTACGAAAATAACTAATGTACATAATTAAAATACAAGATATAGATAGTCAGGTTCTTGTGTTATGTAGTAAGTGACAAAGAAGATGGTCAACAGCAGTGGGAAGAGACAAAAACCCCTCCTTCCATCAACGGTAATCACGACAGTGACAAAATGCTTATTCCTGGTCAAGTCTGGTCATAACCTTCCACGTTTCTCGCTCTCAAGTCTGCCAAAAACCGACTAAGCAATACCAACTTATCTTGCAGATTAGAAATCAATATCTCTTCTTCTATTTTTCTCCGTTTACTTTCATATATACAGCATCCTCATATAGGATGAAAACTGGGCATCACAGCAAGTTACATTTGTAGTGAGCGGGGGAGGAGGGTGTTGCATCAATCCAACATCTAGAGAAATGCTAGCCACGTTCTTCAAACTGCTGGAACTCATTTTACCAACCCCGTCACAACAGAAGGCTGAGTGAATCATAGGCACCTCAGTAGTGTAGACTGGAGAAAATATGTTATTTTTAGAGGTGGGGACAACAGCAAATAGGGTATAGTACATAAATGTTTCCGTTACAATTGAAAAATTATATCTAAGAAAACAAACCCTTCCCCTGTGCTACCCCTATACACCGCTAGCCCGAGGTGATCCCCAATCGTTGGATGTAATACAACTTCTCTTGACCACTATGCCACTATTAATGATTTATTATATATCTTTCATTGATTAATTTTCTTCCGGTAAACAAGAAACTCGAGGCCACAATAATCAGCCCAATTAGGATCAAACTGAAAGTAGATCTAAATGCATATTTCACCTTTACAAAAGATTTGATTATCTATGAAGTAGAAGTATTATATATTTAATGTACTCTTACCGAGATCACTTTTTTAAAATTTTGCACGTCCTGCCTGAGTCCATTTTCCAATGCGTCAAGTTCTCCATTTTTAAGAAGTCGATGTCGAAGATAATGCAGGCTGTGGGTCGCTTTTATAAGCATCTTTTCTCCAATAAATAATCGTTTCTGAAACTTAAAGAGAAAGCAAATATACATCATTAGAACTGTGAATCGGTATTGTAAAAGGGTGATGGATGTCATCTGTTAGCATCTTTAAGTTTGGAACAAGTGAACTATTAAGCATCACTCCAACTTGGGTGGAAGGTATAAGTATCACAAAACCATTCTTCCACTATGCAGATTGGTTGAGAACAGAGAAAATACAAAGAGTTACAAGAATTCTTGCTTGTTTAAAGCTAATTAATGGGTTTAGTGTTGTATGGTGAATCCAAAAAAAAATCAGAATTGCCGTTCAAGTTTGGACGTCATCTCCAACTTTCCCGCAAAACATGACAGTCCTCTCCTAACTTTGTTGTATGGACCCGACGCACTAAGGGTAGAGATTGCAAAGTTATACGAGAGAGTGCTGCACATGTCCCAACAGTTGTGCTTGACCTCTTGCATACAATTCCCTCACTCTAGGCTGACGACTCACAATTATAATCAAACTTCAACTTACAGGTAAGTCTCGTTTAATTTTCAAATATGCGCCAAGTCTATAAACTAGAAGGCGTGACGTAACACATCGAGAACTAGTATAGTGAAAGGCACCGAGATATTTGTTTCTAAAAGTCAACGAACAGTCTGAATATGGTCAGATTTCCCGCTTTGCAATGGCCCATTAAACACACGTTTTTTGTTCTTTTTCTTGGTGGGGTACTCGATTTGGAGTGTAGCCTATTGCCAAGTCAGAGTTAGCAATTTCCTGGGGAGAGAGCGCATTTACAAGAGTGGTCTCCTGTTACCTTCCCCATCGATAGTCTGTATATCGGACCAGGCGGGATTCGAAACCACAACTTCTGACACTTGAGTCTGATTCCTTAACCACTAAACACACGTAGTGTTACGATAAATTGAGGCTTCCAGAAAGGAGCGAAAACTTGCTAAATTGATGGCGGGAAGCGGAGGGTGAGAGGTTTATGACTAACCTATTAAGTGCATCTCTTTTGTTTTATCCAATTAAGAAAGTAGTAGTGATATTTCCGAAAATGTCTAATAGACTATTATCTAGTCTCATTGAGATTTGGCATGCTTTTAATAGTGACATATACAAACATATTTATGCTGAAGACGAAATATTGGGATGGCGATCCCCTCAGTAGCTGCCAAAAGTTTGGGTACGGACGTACATATTCAACTCTCTGACGGAAATGATTAAGGCTGGCATTCAGTAAGTTGGGCAGTTCATAAAATTGATTCTTTAAACTTCTGTAATTCACATCTTGTGTTGTAATCTGTAGCCGTATATGGAAAAATAGGCTTTCAATGTATATATTTGAGGAAACGAACGAGCAAGCACAACTAAAGGTATTGATAACCACAAAGAACGTGGCACGTAATCGATCTGGCTGAGATACCTGGTTTCGAAGAACCGGTGTTTGTTCTTCACAACCTGACGGGAATGCCGTTAAAAGATTGCTTCATACTTTGATTGGTTAGAAGCTATTGCAAATGGAGGACAGCATAGATAGAAGAATAATGTTATGGTACACCTCGCAAACAATTCAATCCACTAGATTATGTATGTTTTAAGGTTAAACAAAATTTAACCATTAACATCCAAGGGAAAAGTTTTCATGACTATTGTAGCCGATGATACAAAACTGGTTATCTGTAAGCCGCACTAAGTACAAACGAACCGGAATTGATGCATTTCTCGTTGACTGAAAAGCCGTGGTCCAGTCGATAGTTCACTTGCCTAAAATTTCATGTGAGTTCGATTGTTCGGAGGCTCATTGGTAGAGACAGAAACTGCATCCTGTCTTGAACCATCAGCTATTATCTGTGAAATATGTGTAATCGGCGTAAACATTGTTTTATTAACCACGTTCATGCCTTTATGAATGAATCTAAAGTAAAACATGAGAGAATTATTTTTTCTCCAACCAGACCCATCCACGGCTTCCAGTAATACGAATTCCTTCTGTTTGACAGGGTGGGGGATGGAGGTTGTTGGGTTGTTGGGTTGTTAAGCCACTAAACATTCATGTAGAAAAGAAAGTAGGAGGGACAGTGTCTGCAGTAATGGTCCTGCGATACCTTATCTATCACAAACATTGAAAAGTTTCAGGTAACATGTAGTACTTACGTTTTTATCGCCCAACTGCCAAGCATTCTCATAATCAGAATTGGTGTAGCAAGCTGATAAGGAGTGCTTTGGTACAGCAGTCCCATTGATTTTCTTTTGCTGAATAACGGAAGAACAACAACAACAACAATCTTACAGGGAGGAATCCTGATCAAATAAGGAAGACTATAGAATGCGTTCTCGACTATCTTCTATGGGGTTCTCAACAGAGACGAAATGATAACAGAATTCTGTACAAAAAAGTTAATTGATCTGAACGAAATGAACTTCATAAATATTCGGGATAGGAAAATCAGTTTATATTCTTTTGAGCTACAATCATTGACAAATAGAACTTAAACTTTTACTAAATTTCGGTGAAAATGGAGCAAATCATGCAAGACACTTGTCACATGAAAGGGGTGTCCAGGTCTGGTATTATTTGTTTTCTAGACCTCTCCACTTAGCAGCAGGGAGGTCTGACATGCAAGTGCCCAAAATGCTCGCTTTCAAACTGAACAATATTTTGGAACGAGGGTTGGGGAAACTTTCATATTTCATAGTTCAAAGTTGTAGTTATGAATTGTAGTGCTGATAAAAGTTATCCTTTTTTTGACCAATTTGTATCTGAATGGACCTTGAAACTAATTAAGACTTAAGTAAAAGACCCATGAAATCTTTAGACAAAGCACTAGTTTTATTACTTTGATGTGAGTTAAAATCTCGGCAATTATCCAGACGTTTCTATATCATCAAGGGAATTTGAGATAATCCGCTTATCATTATTTTAGTTTAAAATGCTTAAACGTGTGAAACAGGAGCTTTTTTCCAATCTCTTTCCACCTGCTTGGGCTAAGTACTTTTTTGAAGTCATGGCATGAGCTTGATTTACTCGGTGTTGCTTATACACTGTTTGCGAGATTGTATCATACACATTTGAATATTGAAGCGATTTTAACGCCGTGCACGCCCCGTTGCAAGGGCTAGGGCGGTGCTCATGTATACGGAACATTTTTGGAGCATTGAGCGCTTTAAGACCGGATGCCTTTCCTGACGTCACCAATGGCCCTTCCGGGATTTGAACCCTGACCCTCTTGTACTGAAAGCCAGGAACTTATCCACTAGATCACGGCCGCTATGCAGTTGTTAAGTGGGAGTGTTCAGATATAACGTAGGTTAGTATGATAAGAGAGGTTTGAATTATAAGAGATTATCACCTTAACTAGGTAATACAGTTTCAATTTTTCACAATGGAAATTTCATCTTTGAAGCTCATATCAAAGGATTTGTTTGCCTTAAAGTGTTCAAATTTGTCCGAGGCTTTGCCATAGATGCAGGGTGATGATATTTAATTTCTCAGAGATAGCCATAAGGATGTCTTTTACACCTTGAAAATACACAAGAAAGACTACACCTCCAGAGCTGTTTTATTTAGGTTATTAATTGTTGATGTTTTTATTTGTTTTGTGTTTGTTTGCGGTGTCCATGTTTTGTAGGTTGTTTTCAAACAACTCCTGTACAGCTTATCCTGCTGTTTTGTGTATCAGACGAGGAGAAAATAACTGATGCTGTTGTTGTAGTTGACAAATACCTAATAAGGCATTGAGTGCAAGCTAGGAAATAGACGTGTCTACATTCAAGATGTGGAACGTGTCCGAGCTTGAATTTGTAAGACAGGCCAATAAAGCAATCTTTGTGTTATTGCAGTCTCAGATGATGCAAGCTTATAAACAATATTACATAACGCTGCGGACGTTCCCGTGCCACTATAACTTTTGAAAGCTAGTATTCATGAGCACATGTTTTCAATGTTAGGAACAATGGGAAGCTCAATCCAGTCTTTTTTAGAGATCATTGGGTGTAACTTACTCCAAACCCCACTTGGAGTCTTACCAATGCTAATACTCAATAAGTGAAACCGATTGTATTCTGGACTGAAAAAGTAACTCGGTCTGGGAGAAATGCGCGTCCTAGAAAATAAAGTTTTTGAATGTATCCCCTCCCGGGCACTAATTTGAATTTAGTCGTCACCTTCATCGTCTTGTTTTGTCCGCAATTTCGGCTTCATTTCACCCGTATTGTCGAACTAGGCGCAGCCCCGGGCGCTGTAACATTTCAGACACACTCGAGGACACCCTCCATATGGTTCCCCATTGCTAGTTTTCTCTCGCTAGGATTTGCTTGCAAAGACACTAAGTCTCTCTTGCCTTTGTCAACAAATTGAATTTACAGTTCAGCCCAACTCCTACCACACCAGTCTTTGTAGATCCAAGCCATACATCCGGGATGTTAAAGTATATCTATTAATTTGTCTTTCCAGCTGAAAATGAGGCTGAGGATAAAGATATCACGGCATCAGAGGTGGATGCAGGTGTGGATGCGTCTGCATTGGCCGAGGAAGAAGAACTGGATTTCCTTGATGAAGATATGGTTGACCTGCGCTCTTTCTTACCACTTGGCCCTCTGATCTATATAGAACTTGTCGAGCTGCCACCACAGCCCAAGCAATCGAAAGGATGGGTTATCCAACAAGGTGAGTGTCTGGTGAATGACCCCCCTCCCCCAAGAAAATCGTAAATAAATTTGCTCTTCGGTTCCCTTACTGCTCGTTACTTTTCCTCCTTTTTGGACTGTTTATACTAGACATTATTCTTTTCGTAGGCAAATTGACTTGTACGTATTATTAAATCTAGATTCTTATATTTCATTACCTGTACTCTGCTCGTTAGGAAGCTTTAAATCGTGTGTACTGATGATATATGTCATGTTTGGCATTGTATTACAGCATACCCTTACAGTTTTCTCTTGAAAATCTTATGCAGACAATTTGGGGGTAATTTAGGAATCATAAGACATGTTTTTATGACGTTTGGGTTGCTTTACAATGTTGTGTTTTGGAGGGTTAGACCGAAATCGTTGTAATTGCCTGTGCCCTGAAGCGCGACGAAAGTCCAGGAAACAAACTACCAGCAAGTAGTCTTTACTGCCAATCTTTTATAACCGAAACAACGACGACATATTCGTTCAAGATCATGACGTAGACTAAAAGTAATAAGAAACAACAACAAAATAAGTCTAAATAACGATATGATTTTAAATAATATGTCGTCGTTATTTTGGTTACAAGAGCTTGGCAGTTAAGACTACTCGCTTGTTGTTTGTTTCCAGCATCTTCGTCGCGTTTCAGGACACAGGCAATTACAGTAAAATAACGTTCCCGCTTCCAGATATAACGACGGAATCTCCACATCTAATATTGACGACAACTTAATTCTAAAACGTGACTACTATGAATGCTATGATTTGCTTGATAACTATTTGAAACTCGAACGAAAAACAAGAAGTCCCTCACAACAATCTGGGCGTAACTGTAGTGTAATTGGAGACCATGTATGAATAGAAACGAGAACAAAAAAAATTCTCCAAACGAGGACGTCTTGTAGTAACAGGCATTAGTTCATAAAAAGGATTGTGGGTTCAATTCCTTCCTCAGGCACCCTGTGGTAACTTTCAACAAGTCAATTTGCCACGAATTGTTCATGCATATATGTTTAGTGACCATCTTGAGTCACATTTAGAGGAAAGATGATTGAATCAAAAAAGCGAAACAAGATAACCAAGGGATTTTAGTGTAATGTCTACATAACATTCTTCCTTTCCAGAGTCACTATTCAAATCTGAAGGCAGCAGCAACTCTTGGATTGGGAACCAAGAGTGTGCGCAAAGTAAAAACAGATGCAAGGTAAGCATTCCTAGTGAGATGTCTTTGCAGATATTGCTCTCAATAACAAAGTCTCAGTAGTGAATTGAAGATACATTTATTTGGAATAATAATACTGCCATCGATAATCAGTCTTCAGTACTGTAAATAAACTAGCAAGTTTAACTACGCGCAATACATTAAGCAACCAGACTCAATCTCTTGTTGATAAGTTGCTTGGAGGCTGATGGGACTATGTAGACATACTGCTGATCTGTTGCGTACGAAGTCGAACCTTATTTCTCTGAGTGGAGGTTTATTTCTACGGCACAAGGGCTCAAGTAGACGAGAGAATAAGTGGTGATTTCGAAGAACACTTAAATTTTCGTATTGTTGTGTATGCAGATATTTTGGGGGTTGATAAAGGACGGAAAGTCGCTGCACCTGGCTCTAGTCAGGGTAAAACATTCTGAAAGGAAGTGCATCACCTAGTTGGTTGTGGTTAGTCGAGAAAGTTTCTTCCTGGCATAAACTGCGTGTGGAGTGAACTCCGAAACACTTCTCTTTGGTCTTTGTTGTCCGAACCATAAAGACTGTTTACTTTCCACAAATTGTAGCATTGTTGAAAACTCAGTTCCACGGGCAAGTATTGGCCGTGACAACACTATTATAGCAGTCAGAGTTATGATTGGCTATTTTGAAAGTACAGTCTGGTATTACTTTCTTCCTTTCTTTTGCGAGTTCCATTCTGACAAATATTGTACTCTGAAGAGTGTTAGACGAAAAAATCTTTACGCTTAAAAAGGCGTTATGTTCTGTACCATAAACCTTTCGAATTTTAAAATAGAACGCGTGTAATTAGCCCAACTTGCATTACATTACCGTAAGGAGAGAAGTAACAATTATCGAAGTAATGTATACCAAGTCACGGTCTGTGTGACAGTGGAAAGCAAGCAGATCCAAAATCTTAAACGTAACCCATTGGAAGCGATTGTTGATCACGTCATGTGCATTACAATTATGTGATCCTTTGACATCCCTATTTATTTAAAAGGTATTCTTCTTTTGGGAATCAAACCTGACTTAGGAGATCTTGGTAGGGGTATTACTTGTAAGATGGTGAAGAGGGTACCAAAAACTAAAATGTTTCATGGGAATTTTAGAGCTCTGTTTTCCGAGATTTTCAGTACTATATTCTGCTTCGTTTGTCTGTAGGCTGGGATCAACCCAGCAGCTGACTTCATTTGAGCAGAGGGGCTTATTGTTGAACAGAAATCATTGGCGGGGGCTAGGCCTAAGTGACCTAAAAATCCCACCTACACCGCTCCGTCAACAAACAGCGTTCCAGTCACACAAACACAGGGAGTCCGTAGGAGGCTATCAAAGATGGCTGCCGAATAAATGCAAAGAACACTTCTACACAATTTGTTCGTAACTCCTAACTTTACAAATGTTTTTAAACAAAAAAAAATTGTAGTGCTTTCCCAGGGGGGGAGCTATATAACATTAGGAAATCTTCCAGGAGGAGCTAAGCCCCTCCTACCCACCCCCCTGGTGGTTGTCTTTAAGGGATGTTTTAGGGGGCATAATATATTAGAATTGGGTCAAGTAAACGATAATTGTTGCTATTTTAAACCTTAATTTCAACACGAAATCCCACAAAAGCAATAAAAGGGTCCTTATCAGTAAAATTACTTATGGAACACTTGTAAATGTCTGCAATGTACACATTGGTGTTTTATGTAATGTCCAAATTCTCATAACAATCCAAACATAAAGAGAACTGTTTTGGGCCACTTCTTTACCTGACGATAGATTAAGTAGATCACCAACAAATCATTGCTGAGTAGCAACTTTTATCTTCGCTATTAGCATTTCTATCTTATAGCAGGCTTTGCCTTAGTAGCTAAATCGGTTCAAATAAATGCCTATATCAATGATGATTGAACTTGTATGGTGCCAAGATGTATAAATTCCTCGCGGTTCCGGTGCGAGGTTTTTAAGGGTTCTTCTTGGTAGATAATTGGTCACTTCTTATTGATGGTATAATGGACATTTTCGCCATAAAGCCGTTATCTAGTGTATTTTAGGTCGTTTTCCCTTACTGAATGTAACTGAAACGGCTCTCTTTTAACATATGCGGCAAGTATTGTTGTATTACATATAGGGACTCCATTGCTCGCGTTGCGAATCTTTGATTGATTTTTGTGGTACTCTTGTCGTATTATCAGCTACCTATGAGCACATTCAAAGTTCCGTGTAATAAGTATTGTCAATCAGTTGAAATTAGAGTTGGAAATGTAATAGTGGCTGAGAGCTATTATAAGAAATCGTAAGCAATTTTCCTTTCATTGTTCTGTAGTATTTCAGCCGAGGTATCCTTGGAACCAGTGCCTAAAAACCCTTTTCTACTTAGGGTTGTTTTCTAATTTTTCTTTTGTAGAGGAAAGATGCTGGTTCATGACTTAGAACGACAAATCCAGGAGAGTATTGCAAAGGTAAACTTGATGATACTTTTCATGAGGGTTTTACACATTATTCGTTTTTTATCTGTCACTTTTTATTGTCAGTTTTGTGTTGGGCAACAGAATAAATAGAAATTTTCCGCAATGCAAGAGAAATTTGACAACGGCCTCCTGACGTCATTGTCTCTTGGCGTGCACTGTTCGTATTTTCTAAATATATGAAATTTTTGTTTGCAGAGTTTCTAATTTTGTAACTAACTAAGAGAGTGTTTCCGAGTTTCATACGTCGCGTGATAGGTCACGAGAGTCGCATTTTAGACGAGGTAAAATAATTCATTTCATTTAAAGGCCAATATGAGAATTTATACTTGGGTCAAATTGTGGAAACACAGGGAAGAGGAGTGGCGCCCCTCCCTGCCTTCGGGCAGGAGCCATACGAAAAGGGAGCCTTCGGGTCGCCCTCGACTTCGGTCGAACTATTTAAATTTGATTTGATGAGAATTTATAGTTCAATGGCGTGGCAGTAGGTGTTAGAGTTGAGGTTGGAAGGAACTCGTAATCTCGTCTCATCGTTTCCAAGAGATTTAATCGCCCCTAGTTGCCAGTTTGTTGTCTCTCGGTCCCAGAGAGAGGAATGTCGTTAAGTGGTTATGATGTCAGGTGGTGCACCTTTGAAATGTACAACTAAATGTTTCATATGTTCGTATTTCACCACGGATTTGAAGGGAGTAACGGACAGGCAAACTGTTGAATACGTGTCGCATTTACTATCGCAAATACTTGGCGGCTTTCGTAAGGGTTGCAATACATAACATGTCCTTACTGTTTCGAGGGATTTACAGAGGCTTTAGCCAAACGAGACAATGCAGGGGCTGTTTTATGGTTCGTTTGCTTGTATTATACATCGTCAATTAGTAGCAGCAAAACGTGACGCCTTTGGTGTTAGCTGTAAAGTCCAGGCACTTGTACACGGCTTCTCAGTGAACAGAATATAGACATTCAACAGAAATGTATCCTTTAGTGCCTTTAGACCTGTAAAATTAGAGTACCACAAGGTCCTTCTTTAGGTCCTCTTCTTTTGAATACACACAGAAATGAATTATTGCTTTCTAGTCAGTGGAGTGATGTATGTAATTGTGTGGATGATACTATTAGCAGTTCTAGCGGAATCGGCGTTTACAGTGTTACGAATAGATTAAAACACGATTCAAATATAATTACAACATGGTTTGCAGATAATTCAATAAAATTAAATCCTGAAAAATGTCACTTCCTGGCGCTTCCTTGGATAAGACACCAACCAGGCTTCCGGTACAAAGGAAAAGTAAACGAAGTTGTTAGATGTATTGATTGATAAGAAGTTAACCTTTGAATCACATATCGATTTGTTTTGCAAATGCGCCAGCAACGAACCCTTTCCCATTTCGCGCATTTCTGAATACATAGGAGCCTCTAGACTTAAAATCATAATGAGAGCGTTTACAATCTGTCAGTTCCAGTGCAGTCCGTTAACATGGATGTTCCATACCATAAACCTGAACAGGAAAATTGATATGTTTCATGTGAGAGGCTTAAGAGCTGTATAAATTGACTATATGTCCACTGCTGTTTAAAAACAACTTAATTCACGCTCGCATGAAGAACGTGCAAACCTTATTGAATGATATTTGTAAAACGAAATATAACATAAATTCTCGCTTTATTAAGAATCTCTTTATTAAGCAAGAAATTTTCTACAACTTGAGAGATAGCAATGGTTTTACCTTACACAGAGTAAACAAAGTAAGGTGCGGCCTCTACGGCATCAGATATTGGGGGCCAAGACTCTGATAGTTACGAAAACCCCTTTCATATTAGAGAATGGAAATCACTTTCTGAATTTAAATTAATGACAAGACGGCCATGGTGATAAATGCCCTTGCAATATTTGCGATATTTGTTGAAGATATATTTATAATGTAAGATTTTCATAACATTTTAAACTATTTTATCCTACTAATGTATATATTTTACTTTTTAAAATTGAACTTATATTTTAAGGTATAGGACTTTATAAGCTACACTTTTTTACGTCGAACTGTTGAAACCAGCCAACAACAATAAATTAGTAATAAATTAATAATAACCGCTTTTGGTAGATCCGATTACCGCGTTTATAAAGTTGTTTATCGCCCTTTCCTACAGGGCGAGAAACCATTTTACGTGTGTGCCACAGGAGGAACAACTGTAGCTGGAGCCTTCGATCCCCTTGAAGAAATTGCTGACATTTGCAAGCGTTTTAATCTATGGATGCATGTGGATGTAAGTAATTGAGCTAAAACGTTGCTTTGTCCTGTGTGGGGCGGGAGGGAGTCTGAATCAACCTTTTAAACCAAGGTTTGCTCCTCGGCATAGTTTTTGTGCGACTCGTTATTACCATAGATCCTGATAACTGTAATCCTTGCGGTCTACGCTGCACTTTGCGATGCTCTACTTATGAACTATAGGTACTCAATGTTGCAGATATCTACGTAATTGTTGAAGACCGTTACGGTTGCATCCTCGATGTAACTACAATGAATAAGGGCCAACGGTGCTGATGCCTTACCCGTATCCGACGACCTCATGCTTCAACCGCAACAATAACAACGACAACAACATGGGCCTCTAAGGCTACAGCAAAAGCCATAATATCTGGGGACGCTTCTGCCTCAGTGTCGTGTCCTCCTAAGGCGAACGCAGGACACGTTTTTAATGACAGCTATGTTTTTAATAATTCATCCCATGACTTTCCTTCTGGTATGGTGCTGATATCATGGTGTTTCGAAGGCTGTATGGTGTATGTCGCAGTAGCCATCCTGCAAATTGTTGTAGATGAGATTTCCTACGTTAGGTATTGCCGGCCTTGCAGAATGTTTATACATAATATGGTGCCTGATACATCGAAAGTTAGTCATACTGTCATCCAACCTGTTCTAAGAGATAAAGTTAGTAATTCTTGTACTATATTCAAGACACAAGTTGATGTGGAGTGAGGTACGGTTTAGTGAAAACAAGGCTCTTGATTGTGTCGATGTAGCTTTCCTGATAGTTATTCTCGTAGAATCTGTATCGGTCGATATTATTTAACCCTCAGTGTATTAGTTGTTAGTTGTTTTTTTGTAATTGTTCTTACTGTTGTTGTGATTACGATTTCCTTCAATTTTGTATTTTGTCATAGTTTATGACAGAGCTTCCCAATTTTTTGTTGTTGCACCTCCCGCTTCCAAGTGTTTTGTTGTTGCACCTCCCGCTTCCAAATTTTTTGTTGTTGCACCTCCCGCTTCCAAATGTTTTGTTGTTGCACCTCCCGCTTCCAAATTTTTTGTTGTTGCACGTCCCGCTTCCAAATGTTTTGTTGTTGCACCTCCCGCTTCCAAATTTTTTGTTGTTGCACCTCCCGCCCCCCATCTTTGAAAGGAACTAAAGTCTCCATGATAGAACATCAGTAAGTGCATTTTATACAGATATGACAAACCCATTTCTTATCTCTGTATTTACAGGCAGCTCTAGGAGGCTCTGTTCTTTTCTCCAGGAATCATAGGCATCTGCTTAAAGGAGTAGAAAGGTACTTTTTCAATTTTCCTTCCTCGTGGTTGACAATTCCCGTATTTCAAAAGATTTATGAACCTTACAATATTCTTATCTGATCGGGCTTTTTCGATTGAGAGGGAATTCGATGCAGGTCATGGCTTTTTGTCTCCCCCTGCAAAGCATCCGGACAGATTTTTTTTATTTACACCAAAATATATTGTAACCTATTAGATCATAGTCAACGGACCGTGAATGCGCAAGACTAAAATTTGAAGGCCAGTATTGTAGTTCCAAGAAGAACTGGATTATAACTTAGTTGTACTGAAATATACGTCGATTTCGATATCATTGTATTCACTTCTGTTCCTTTGAACGTTCCAATGTTTTATGAACAGGATAAATGTCTTTCCTTAAAACGCGGGTCCAGCAAACAAGTGATTAAACTACCTTCTTGTATTCTAACGTTGTTGCTGGCCTTGCTTCTTCTTATTGATAGGGCAGATTCTATGACGTGGAATCCACACAAGTTAATGGGTTCTTTGCTGCAATGCTCTGTGTTGCTGGTGAAAGAAACGGTAAGCACTGAATTTTCCTTCTTAACCATCATTCTTGGGTTCCTGTTTAGGGAGGAGTAGCAGTAGTAAACAGGAAGGGAATTCAAATTGTTGATAGAAAGGAAATTGGAGAATCACCAAATTCTGAATATTGGGGAAAGCGGCATGCAAGGGAACTAATAGCCAGATTCTCTTAACATTTTTAGTTTTCTACAGTAACTTTCTTATTTTTCTCCATCCTTCGTTCCGTATTGGGGTTTTATTTCATTTTACAGTGTTGTTAATGACGGGTGTGATTATGGACAACACAGTAAGGGCCACATAAAGTCCCTAAATTTTAACAATCTAAGCCATTTATTACGTTGTGCAAGTGATAAAATTGTCGCAAAATTCCATGGAAGTTTATAGGTTTTGTTCCTATTTATGCCATTGTGTCATCGAGGAAGGTGTATCGACTTCTGCCTACGAAATTAATCACTCAATTAAAGTTAAGTCAGGAACCGTAATGTTTTACAAAGCCTGGGAAAAGTTGTCATGGCAACTATATTTATTGCGAATCCAAGCTAAGTTTAACATTTTTCGAAACCTGTTTATGTGTATTTATCAGTAACATATACTGGTTTTGGAGGAGTTTTCTGCTTCAGATTGGCAACACATGTTACTCGTGTCCACATTTGATTGCATTATTTCTAATTTATTGCTTGTTGTCTATTTGAATCCATAGCTATTGATCTAATTTGATTTGAAACTGTCTACAGTAGATCTGTGCAGCTTATTATCACGTAATATTGGAATTTAGGAGAGAAATTGGTTTTTTCAAATAGATATAATCTGACGTATTTTCTGACGCATACAGGGAATTTTACAAGAATGTAATAAAGCTAATGCAAGCTATTTGTTCCAAAAAGACAAAAAGTCGTACGACGTCAAGTGGGATACTGGTGATAAAACTATACAGTGTGGTCGTCCGTCAGATGTTTTCAAGTTTTGGTTAATGTGGAAAGCTAAGGTAAGTAGCTAGGTTTATGTGTAAGAAATACAGTGTGTTATGAATAAAGGTTGACGTCGGTGTTACAAAGTGTCGATGGACAACAATCGGAGGATTACGGGGAATAGAACTGACGGTCTTGTGGTTGCAATTAACAGCACTTTAGGGCTAAGCTACGGTCCCGTACCGATAAGAGAAAGAAATTTGGAATGCCAGCTGTCTTGTATTGCGTCACTACATAGACAATAAGCAACAAGTCTTTAAGAACCATACGAGTTTCAACAGTAGTGTAACTGGACCTCTCACTTGTACTTGAAAACAACAACTGAAGGCTCGAAGCCAACCGGCATTTCTTTGCGGGCAACACTACCGTTTATAACTTGGTTGTCTGTTGCTGCTGCCGCTCATTAATGGTAACTACCCTCTTTCCTCTCCCTAATAGCATGGGAAGGCTTCAAATAAACGTGGTACTGACCCACCAGCGCTAGAAGATAATTAGCTGAATTAATAAGTAAAAATCGTGAACTTTAAGAACGTAGAAAGAACGTGTTGGGCTGTATCACTGTTTGAAGATTAGTACACTTTTCAAGTATTGTCTACAATAAAGCGTGTCACCTAGCGAAAACCCACTCAGAAAGTACGACTTTCATTCGAAAAGAGGGTGTAACGGTGAAAATAGTTGCAAAAGGAGACAAAAACATTTTCGGGGACATTTATAACCAGAATGACAGGGTTCGTTTATTCTAAAATGACGAGTAATATGTTGTTAGTGTAAAATGCAACTGATTAGGGTGTTTGCTGACAGCCAGTGGGCTTGAGGAGGTGGCGGGTATAATTCGCAATGTCGCTGGTGTTAGGTTCTCGTAGCAGAATCTACGAAGTTTGCAATATCCTATGTATCGCTTTTTATGTAAGAGTTTGAATGATGCACATTTAATGTTTCACATATGTATACATGTCCAGTAAAATCTAAATTTGAAATGAGAAAAGTATTCTTCGAACACGGTTTATGTTAGGATATTCAAGGTTATTTAGACCCATTTGCGGGGCCATTAAAAGTAGCAGGTCATGGTCATGGTTTCTTTTGTAAAACACTGTAAGGCCCATTTGATGTGTTGCGTATGCTAGTACTATGAATTTCTAGTGTTCTTGTGCTGAAACATGCTGTACGGACTTTCCACCTTTGGGTCGAAGTAAATCACAACTGAATACCACTGAAGTCAGCATCGTGTTCAGGATTGTTTTGTTTGCCTTTCAGGGATCAAAAGGATTGGAAGAGCAGATCGACAAAGCTTTCCATAATTCACGGTAAGAAGCAAGACGTGTTCACCATTTCATGAGTATCTCTTAATTCCTGTGTAGTTTGTATTTTTGCCACGTGTGTCTAGACCCATTAAATGTGGCTGTGACTAAAAATTTATCACCCTTGAAGCGGAGAAATTATTTCCAACCAAACGGGCGAAATATTCACATCAGCCCGTACGGATACCATCGAGGCACCTATTAATATGCCTTATAACATCCCCACCAATAACGTTGCGCCAGGCACGTCCTGGCGTTATCCGGGCTTCTTGACCCCCATAATCCGCCTTACTACTCCATCAGAGTAACGCTGCTGTTTTTTTTGTTTAGAATCCTGTCCATTAAACGAAGGCACGTGCTAACAGGGATACTGTACCTGCGGAAATAAAATGCAATTGATTGCATTTGTAACGACATGGTCAGATCCAATCTCAGATAATCGTATCATCATAATAGCCTAAATGCCCGAATTCAATATGTGTCTTGATCATGAAGGGGAGACATTTGTTTTGACAAAATGGAACGTTATCGTCTTTTGTTGACGATACGACAAACCACTGCTGTTTTGTAATAAGAGACAAAAGGGAGATATCCTATGGGTCAGATAAATGAATTTCTCCTGGCCATAAAAATATTTTTACTAGTGAAAACTCGAGAGTATTTGAATAGGTAAGCCCAAAGCAGTCATGTTACTTAGCTTACTGTTGGAGCTGTTTCCTTTAGGAAAGGATTGACTTCGACGAATCGAAAGCGAACCAATTTAGTGGTGGATCTTCATATCGTGTTTGTTCCAAATCGGTCATATTTTTCCGATGCCGAAACTGGTTCAGTATGTCTTCCGTCCAGATGTTGTGCAATCTATTTAGGATCAGAAGACAGTTTTTGCTTTTGGGACACTTGGCTAGACATCCTTGTGTTTTGTCTCGATACCAACATTCTTTTGAGGCTGTGTATTCGAATAACACGGAGAATAGTTATCAGTAAGCATTTGAAGGGCTGATTGATGAGAATTGTGGAAAACTGGAATCAAATTTAGTAACGCCATATGACGGTTTAGAACGATGGTTCCCTTACTGTTTGGCACATTTTTCACTCAGGTTCTAGTATCTTCCCAGCAGCGGGATTGGCTTGATGTAAATCATATGATTTTTCATTTAATTTCGAATAAGATTTGTGTGCCTAAATTGTCAATTATTTATGACATGATTTTCTGCTACACATTTAGAGACAGTTTCACAGAAATTTAAGTCGTTATTAATACCATTTTAAAGAATTTTAATGTTACTGGAAGCAAAATATTTGTTGTAGTCTCAGTGGTAATTACTGTTTTAATGAACGGCCCGAGAATGGTCCATTGAATATCGAAACGGTAAAAGGTACATACAATTAAAGTATACATACAGAACTATCAGAGAAATATGTAGAGAGAAAAATATGTAGATAGAAAAATATTTAGTAAGCTAGTGAAGTAGTTGGTTAGTTAGTTCGGTCATTCGTTCGTTCGTTCGTTTCACATTGTGCCTAAAAATGGATTGAATTACTATGAAATTTGTATACGTAGTATCTAGTATGAAGCTGAGTAACCTAGGGCTTATATTTCCTTGTTGTTTTTCTAACCGTTGAGATTAATATTTAAATGATTTCAGTCGTCAAGTTCCATCGACTTTGTTATTAGGACATTGCAAGCCTGTGGACATAATTAATGTTTTGCTTGTAGTGTTTATAAAAACAACATTCTCTGACTGATGAAAAGGAATTAATCAAACCTTGTACCAATCTCTTTCTGTTAACATCGACACACGTGATATTATACTCTTGTCGCAGTTTTTGTTTTTGTAACAATCCATTAACAAAATTGGCATGGTCTTCAAACAAGCTCTTAGTGCAAAACGTGACAAAGGGTTCCAAGGCTCTGTACTGCCGTATTCTCATTGTAGTCGTAATTTGAAACCATGTGGATTGCTGGAGATACTGGTTTTGAATATCTGTATGCACTCGAAAACCTATCTTTCCTTTAGTTTACATTTTGCAGAAGAGGGGATGGGTGCAATACCTGGAATCAATGACTCGAAAATGGATACAAAAAATGGAAACTTACTACTTTCTCTTTATCAAATATCTTAATTTTTTTTGTTTCAATGTGTTTTTCGTCATGAACAGGTATCTAGCAGAGAAGATTAGAAGCCATTCCCATTTTGAGTTGGTGATAGAGGTAGTTACAAATTTCATCCTACTGTTTGATATCTTGTGTACAAAGATTCATTAGGCCCGGTATTGATATTGAATGACTTTGATTTAAAAAAAATATTGTATTCTTGTGACCCATCTTGTTGAACTTGCGTAAGAATGTATCGAACTCCTTGTTTATGTCACAAATGGTGATGACATTATTACAATGTCACCCCTGCCGTCCCCAGTAGGTTTACTTATGTGACTGGTGAAAGGTTTCAAGTATTTCATAAATTCAGAGAGAGAGAGAGAGAGGAAGAGGCAGTGTGCAGTGTTTGTTTACTGATGCAACAGCAACTTCTTGGAAACTGTATACCAGGAAGAAGACTAAGTGCAGCTTGCAGGGTAAACACCCGTTTACCTCTTACAAAAACAGTGATATAACAATACTGAATCTGATCTTTCAAACACTGGACAAATTTAGAGCAATTAGAGGCTGAACGCCAATCGTGTTTTTCCGTATCCTCGTATAACGCTGCATAATAGCGTCAAAGGCCAAGTGAGCTTGACTTGTAAACTGGTTGTAAACGTAATATAATTATGGAGTCGATGCAGGAGTTTAAAGGGGCCAAAGAAACTTTCCTTGTATATAAAGTTCACAAGAACGGAGAAAGAGCATTGTTAGTTGGTAAGGCAATAAAATAGTGTTAAAAAAATTGAGCTGAAAGTATGTTTTGTAATATTTTGTTAGCATGTGAACATTGTAACTCTACAAAATGCACAACAGGAAGAAGGCCGTAAGAGGGAAATAAGTGAATCTCCTCGAAACAGAACAGGAAAAATTTACAAAATTTTATGCAGTTTAGTTTGAAGGCTAGTTCAGTATTTTTACTACCGCAATGAATACAATCACCATAATGTTTAGTTTATTTGTAACAACAGCTCCTTACGCTTTTATTGCAGCCGGAATGTACCAATGTCTGCTTCCGATATTTACCGGAAAGTGTGCGACATCTTCCGGAAGGTCAAGAAAGGAACGAGAAACTGCACAAGGTAGGTATTTCCTACTGACTTGGTTACTATCAGGCGCGCATGCGGTGTTGCGAAGTCACTAACGCTTGCAGCCACCATTAGCCCAGTTTCGGATGTAACTGCAGGGTTTGCCAGAAGATGAAGAAGCAGGTACTAAGATATTGTTTGCCTCTTCTTCATAAAATGTGTACATTCTCTGTTTGGTGGCTAGGAACCTTTTAAAGGGCCATATAGCTTATATGGAGACTTCAATAGACCTTGGTACTGTGTAGAATGCTTTTAGCATCATGGCTATGGTCAGTGATGTGGTAGCTCGGAGGAGTAATGTACTGACATTGCTTAACGATCACACAATCCGCTTTGTGGTACAATTGTTCTCTCCCGTTGTCATTGCTTACAAAATTGGCGGAACTGTAGCTTTTAATTATAAAACCTTTTGCGAAATCGGGTGGTTGTACTAGCTGCATATTCAGTTTTGTACTCTTTGCATCAGAGTAAATACGCGATTACAATATGGAGGACGACAGTGGATATTGGAAAGTCGGCCATTGGTATTGTTTGAAAGTGTATTGCATTCGGCCACGAACCTAGGAACGTCTCACTTCTTCTATTTCCACTCATGGAAACCTGAGGCAGTCTAACACGCTATAATTTGCCTTATGCGATTTACTTCGTGGTAAGGAAACCCATAGTCTCGATCCGAAACGTTCCTATGATCTTCATCACATCTTGATATATTGTGAGCCTGACATCACCACCACGTCACTCAATGAAGAATGATATGATAGTGCTAAGACGTCCCTAGTAACCCCTCCTTGCTGACTAGACGGAATGGCCAAATGTTCCTCCCGATCGGTAACCGTTGTCCTGGAGAATTGAGAACTAACAAGGTTTTATTATACCCTCGAGAAAACAACTACCCTTATAGGTCCTTGCTTCATGTGTCAATCTACTGAAATCCGTTTTATGCGAAGTACCTGATACGGGATTATTTTCTTTGAGTTGAAAGGATGGCAGGATTTAAACTGTACTGATGCGTGTCAGTTGGTTTATTAAGAGACAATCTGCCTTCACTATGTACTTATTTAACAAAGAGAAAATCAGGACTTGTTTTTAGATGATTAAGTGTAAATTTAATGGTAGGGTTGAGGGCATTGAAGCAACTAGGCTTTCCCGTGATTTCACAAGCTTCAAAATATCGATATATCTAAGCTGTGCGGCTGGCTTATACCTGAAGCCCTCTATTACTTGTTCCTCAGATTTTGCAAAAATGTTTAACAGCATACGGTGGTGCAAATTTGGTACCTGTGACAGTTGGTACCTATTCTTAACAGATATCATGCACAAAAATTTATACTTAACACAAATTCTGCCAAGGAAAAAGATGTGCGGGTTGATGCCAATTTCACATAACTAGCTTCAAATAATTCATCAAAGCGCCAAGACCTTCCTTATGAGGTAAAGTTGAGTATAGATGTCAGTTGTGTAAAAAATGTGTCCACTTCTACCAGTAGTAGTTCTCTGATATAACAAAAAAGTATGTATTATATTGGATGTAAGATTTAACTCGTTGCGCAATATGTTGACAATAGTAATCTATGTACTCCAATATATCGTCAATAAAATAACCTGGTATTGAAACGACCGGACGACCTTGGCACCTGAGAAAGCCTCTTGTGGATTTTGTATTAGGCAACAGGTAATATCTGCCCAGCCTCAGTATCGGTACTCTGCAAAGAAATAATAACTTCTGGAGGTATTTCACCGTAATTCCTTACTGATGTAATGACTTTCTCACTTTGAGTTGCTAAAGTCATTGATGTCTTCATCACATGCGGAATACACATTAACATCAGATAACTAGGAGTCCGCTTCCGCGGTGTAGTCACTATACATATGCATACAATGTTCTTGAAGTGGCTTAAAAATTCAAAGTATTTCCTTTCGCTTTGCTTTATTTATCTATTTATTTATTTATTTATTTTATTTCATTTTTATGTATATATATACTCAGGCAGACACACAAGCAGTCATGAACTACATAGTATAGAACTCATTAAACATGAAGTGCTTACGGCGCTTGCCCGGATCGAACCCAGGATCTCCCACACCGAAAACGAAGACTCTACCATTGCACTAAATAGTGCAATAGTAAAGTCGACAATTTGGGAAGTTGGTCCCGAATTCTCACCACTACCAGCAACCTAATTTTTTCGCTGTTAGCTTCATCAGTGTCATTTCATTTATATAAGTACTTATCCATCCTCCCATTATTACTAGTCCAAGTACCCGATCAGGATTCGAACCCACGATCATTGGGTCTTGATTCAAACACTCAAACCACTCCTGCCTATAAAGGGGGCCGTTATTAATACGCTTTTAATACGATTAAGATTTCATCTGAGATACGGTTAGGGTAACTGAAGAACTGATAAGTAAAGAAGGTAGTTGAAAAAAACGAGAGTTTCAAGACCCAAAGTCCTGCTCATCCAATATTAATTATATGGAACTGTGGCACCTACTCAACATCTTCGGGCCTTCGACGTATTCAGATATTTCTTATATTTGCTTTTTGTGATATTCTTAATATCAAGGGTGTTAATTGTTCATAGTGTTTGTCATCGGGTCTTTTGAACAAGCATGGAAATCACAAAGTTACGACATTTTCATGCTTGAAGCTTCTAATCCGCTTATAGCGCTCTTGCATCTCTTCTTAGCCCACTATGGTGATGTCCTTTTGATAATTTGATTTTGCTCTTTTTTCAATAGATACCGCCGGAAATCAAACGAAGAATGACAGCTGCAGGCAGCATGCTCATTGGGTATCAACCTCTAAAGCACCATGTTAATTTTTTTAGGATGGTTGTAGTCAGTCCCTCAGTAACAGAAAAAGATATGGATTTCATCATAGAGGAAATAGAGCGGCTTGGCGCGGATTTGTGATCAATCAAACCGTAAACTTTGCCTCGATATTGAGAGCTCTCGTAGTGGACAGTTTGCTCAATGGACAAACACTGAAATCTGCTTCTGTTTCACCTCTCAAATCGCGCGTTTTATCGCCGTCACGGCTGTTTTATGAACGTTCCCCAGCTTTGGGATCTTGCAGGTGTAGCAGAGTCCAACATGTGTTGAGAGTCATCGTAGATCCATAATGATCCAGGAGCCACTGCTTTTCGTGAACCTTGATAGCCTTAGAATCTGTAATTGTGGTATGGCGGACATTTTATTCTTTCTCGGCTTGATGCAACTTGATCTAATCGTTCTTATCGAAAATTTGCACCGCTTTGTTCTTGTAGTGTGTTGACAATGGGTCGCAAGGTGGAGCTAACAGCTTTAAAAATTACAATTTTAATGTAGGTAGCTGTAATAATTCCCTTTTATTTTAGTATCAAATTTAACTCATAATTTAAGTTTCTTAATGTAGAAGACTATAAGGTCAGGTATTGAAAGTGTGGAAACGGGCCTTAGAGAAGTGTAGAAGGTCTTGGAGACTCCTGCCTTGACTCTACTTTTGATACCTGAAGTTACTGAATATCCCTACTTTGTTCTCTTGTTCCTCCCGTCGATCCATGCATTACCAATATGCTTACTTGATAGCATGTAAGGGCGTTTGGAATTCGTTACTACTGCATTTACGCAGGCTTTTAAAGATGGTGGATATCAATAATGTTTTGGCTTGCGTCGTTGTTAGCCATTTTCGGAGATCGAGTTGATAGCAGTTCTTACTGGCTAGTCGTTGGACATGCAAAATTTATGATATGTTAACTAGATCCCTTTTACTTTGCAGTAAAATAACAAGTTTTCTACTTCTGTACTCTCTTAAATGATATTTAAACAAATTGTTGTTGTTACAAATCCAAGTATCAATCTCCCAAGGCACCTCATTGTGAAGGTGCAGGCCCCGTTTACATTATGTCGTTTTCATTTGAAAACGGAACAAAATGATGCCGGATTGGCCTTGCGTTTACATTAAAACGTGTTCCTAACCGGCATCAAATGAAGAGGCTTGTGAAAACGGAATCATTTGAAGACGGTATCAGTCGTCTCAGTGTAAAGAACGGTGGCAAAAGAAAACACTAACACAAGCGAAAATTGAAACGAATTCTTTGTGGTGGCAAAGCTAAGGTTCAGTAAGCTTGATGTATACAGCCTCTAGAACCCAGAGGTGATGTTCAGAGCCCTGCCTTTGCCAAGACTGAATAGGAGTTGGTAAAAAAATTGTTGCAACAATCCCTGTTCAACAACAAATGTTTGGCAATCGCTTGATATTTACATACAGTATGTTTGAGAGGTTGGGCTGCAATACTGAAAGTCTCTCAGAATTTAATTGAATTTAGGTTAATGCTTGTATTATCATCCTGAGCCCTGATTATATATAGATTCTAGTTAAATTAAAAAATTTTTATTTTGCTTTATTGAAACAATCATTAATTGAAATATATAGCGCGTCGTCACGTAGCAGAATTCTGCGATGTCTTTTTGGATTTCAAATTAATACTCCAGTATAAGATCTCAGAAACAAATGTATCGGCATCGTGCGACAATAGACCAGTGCATTATACGAGTCAACTATAGACATTTGCGTAACTTGGGAGATTGGATGCGTTTTTCAAATATTTCGTTTTTCGCGCTGCTTGGTATCCTTTGAATGACAGAACAACGTAAAACCTTTGCTTTTCGAAGTGGTATGGAACATGAGCTGCAACAAAATTGAATTGATCTATTAACATAGCAGATGTGTTGCGATTCAGAGTTGCGATCTATGGGTTGCAGCTACCGCCACCACCACAGTCACCATTGCGATTGTTGTCATGGAAGAAAGAAGAGAAACCGGTGGTGGAGACTCTGGGAGGGCTTAAGGATTACTTAACCCCTCTTATCTTTTTTTTAAAATGCTCGAGCAAGATATTTTGAATAAACATGGGCTCTCTGGGCATGTTTGCCATCTTTTCATATCAATTGGCACCTTCAGCAATACGTGTGCGCTATAAAGGTTTCTTCGCAACAGTACACCGTGAAAACCTTGTGCATGCCGCTGCTGCCCTTGAAAGCGTCTGCTATGATTTTGTTGTGCTTAGTTGTGCATGATATGTTTAATTGTATTTGTCCCGGTGGAAATATGTTACGGCGTCATTACTCTAGTAAATGTCATGGTCTAACTTTCGAGTAGCACATCGCTGATAGAAGTGGGTATTTGTATAGAACATTTGACATTTAAATGGCGCCTAATTTACCTGCCTTTCAATATGCGCATAACTTTCTTGGCCAAAGGATTTTAGTGGGGAGAGAGACAAAAAGTATCCATGCGCATGATACATGTTCTTTTTTATACTTTGTCATCTAGTTGTGTACATCATAGGCGTGATAATATACGAGCATTAAAGTACGTAAGTTTGTAGTTGATCGTGATAATCTTTATATTTCATACTAACATCATACCTTGAACATTTATGTATTTATTTGCCTTTCCTGTCTTACGATATTGTAACAAGATCACTACTGTCAATTTTTTTTGTGACCTCTGCTTCATGCCACCATTCATTCTTTTTTCCGAGTTAAGTCTGTACATTACTGATGTACATTACTACGTAAACATACCTGTAATCAGTATTTGACTAGTGTAATGTAGGAGCCTGATCCAATCAAACCTCATAATACTTGTCAATATTGTTATATTCTGGCGATAGTGCAGGAGGGTTTTTATGTGACGTCATCAAAGGGGTTTCGTTATTAAGCCGTGTCTAGTTAGGATCGGCCATGGGTGGGATAGGATGTGATTAGCATTTTTGTTGTAACTCTGGTTTAATGGAAAGTTTTTGGCAGCTTTTGCAAAAGATCGGCATGCACAACGTTCAAGCCCATTCACGATTTGTTCAACGTTATATGTACTCTTTTTGAGTGCCATTATTTGGTCTATATCATCAAGTGTTCCCCACATCACTTTCTCGTTACCTAGTCCTGTTGACGTGGATCAAGTGTATGAAAGGAACCTTCCAGCTTTAACAACGGCTTTGACAAATTGCTTGTAATTTCAGATTTCATTTGTAGTCATAACGGGTTCATGAATAACATCGTCGTGTCCAACTTCCAATGATTCCCTGACAGACACGCTTTCCTTTATTTCCTATATTTTATTTTTGTCAAAACTATTCGAAGAACTAAAGAAATAAGGGTAAGTACTATTGCCACCTCCTGACCAAGTAAACCAAGTAAACAAGGGACCATTTTAATTTCGCGACACACCACCACTACCATCTCTGCATGGAAAATTGACTCTTTCACTATTTTGTGGGGTTCCTTGGTCTCGGCAAGACTGCAAGCTACGTGGTATGATACACAGATAAGTTTTTCTTGTTTGACGCAACATGATGTCAGACCCTTTTTCGATTCCCTCAACCGTTGGGGTTGTCTTTGTCAAGTTCACTGGTTCGTCCTATTGGACGGCTTTTCTTAACGTTTGCATGGTTTTCTACTCGTTTACGCAAGAGAATCACTGTGTGTTATACACTGGAACTGCTGCCCTGTTTCACCCCTAATGTTTAAAACCTAGATTTTATACCTGTGTTTTCGACGTGTAAGCGTGCAACCTTAGTCTACGCATCAACAGTTTTTACCTTATGGTATGACCTAATGTTGACTTCATCCTCGCATCAACGTTGGTTACCTTATGGTATGACCTAATGTTGACTTCATCCTCGATATTGTTTTTCCATTGTACAACCGCCAATACTAATGGTGCCTTGGAATTCCAGCTAAGAATACTGTTTTACTGGCTCATGAACGCCGTATTATTGCCTCTTATTGATTTCTGTTGGCAACCTCGAGTGAAACACACCTACTGTTATACTTCTGGTTAACTTGCGCTTGCAAAGGCGAAGTGACTCGAGATCAGGTATCACCGTTGTTGCCTTGCAATGGTAATCTCGAACAAAAAAATTTCACCATATGAAAGAGTATGTAAGTGACAGTAAAAGAGAAATACAAGTTTTATGACCAACCAAAGGGGCAGTTTGATGTTCCACTTGTCGAAAAGTGGACAGTGGGGCAACAACAATATATCAATGTGAAACCCTTACTTCCATGAGAAAGGAGAGTAGCACAACACAAACAAGCATTTTAACGATTCCTCTATAGGGAGTTTTCGCAACAGATGACGATCCACCAAACGTCGACGAGACTAAAGAGCGAAAACTAAGCACTAGTTTACGACCTGTCGTCTGCCCATTTGTGCTTTCGCAAGCCGTCAAGCGGGTAGTCCGTTATTTGTTGTTTGAAGAGGGGTGAAAAGATCTCTGTGAAAAGGTCACAAGATGTTATTTGGAGAAAAATAGGGTGCGTTGTTGCTGGCTTACGATGCCGGTTTCATCACTCATCTTTATGATTCAAGTTACACGTCGAATTTGGTTATATGTATGTATGTACACTGTTTCTGCTGCTGAAGTGCTTTAAGAATAAACAACAACCAGCTGCAATCGGTCCTTCTTCCAATTAATCCACTGCTTCTTGTACTTAGCGTGCAGCCTGAGCTCTTTCAGGTTCTTTCCAGACCTTAGTGTTCCCAATCCTGTGCCTTCGAAGTCATATCTAAGGAGACTTAATAAGTTGGTGCAGTGACGGCCTTTACGGGCTTTGTACTTGTTAGCGCCTACTACGGCAAATTCCAAGGCCTTTTGTGCAGGTGTGTCAGTGGGCATCCGAAGCACATGGCCAAACATGGCCCATCTCTGTTTGGTCACTTTCACAGATGGTGAGGTTGCATTGCACATCTTATATAATGCCTTGTTGGATATTAGGCTCTTTGACTATCGGTGCCCTGTGATAGCACGCGGTTGTTTACGGTGACAAGCATCTTATTTTTGGCCCACGATAATGTTGTCGTGTAATCCAGTCAATATCTCTCTCAACAGTCCTCCTTTCATGACGTTGTTCAAAAACCCTGTTACCTGCCTGAGTATGATGGAAATTTGCTGACTCTTCAAATATGATTTATTTGATTTCAACCCTCCTGGAGTGGCCCTGGATTTTAGTCCGTCTCCAGCAGGATGGAGACGCCCACCAGGCAAACCTCACACTCGATGGCTCGATGTAGTTGCCAAAGATCTGCGATCCTGTGGAGTGCCTCTATCTCAAGCGGAGCAGCTCGCTGTCGATCGTCAGCACTGGCGAGCACTTTTGTTTCAAGTTGGCTCTACGCACCGCACGGTGCTCGAGGATTAGTGAGTGAGTGAGTGAGTGAGGAGTGGACCATTTCTGCGCAATCTTAGAGACCAGCCTCTCTGCCCGATTTGGCTTAACTATGGAGGGACTGCCATCCGACACATTAATCTCTCAAAAGCCAATTAAAAGTTATAAAGCCTTAATGAGAAGAGACAATTTGAATCGATAACTTCTGATAACCTGTGACCCACGCATTTACAGTGTGTGCTCTACCGACTAAGCTAGATATTGGTGTCTGCATATTTATGTTCACCAACAGAGGTTATCCACTAGCTATCAGTTAATAATCGCTAGAACTCAGTCTGACAAAAATTAATCATTAGAAAACCCTACAACCTGCCGGTGAAAGAAACTGTCCTCTGGAACCACGTAAGGCGTAGCATCAAATGGTCACACTGTTACTACTCTCATCGTCTCATCGATACATCGATTATATGGCCAATCCTTCCCCTTTGTCTTTTCTTTATCGAGGCTAGAAATCTTCTGCTCTTTTAAGATATCCCTAATCTTATCTCTGTCTCAAGCCCAGGATCCTCCTACAAATCAACACTTTGCAAGCCTCCGCACTCTATGTTCCCTTGATGTCCATCTTCTGTTCGCACGCCCAGTTGAAGACACTATAAATGGGTGACTTGACTACCTTGCTAGCCCTAATTTAACGCCCGCCCTTTTTACACCAGCCCTTATTCCGTCTTTCCGAAGATTTATTTATCCGCCATTTAGAGCCGCATTTAACGCCGGTTTATATTTGGCAAATGAACAAAGAGAAAAAACGCTCCAATCGCTATCATATTTTACCAAGCTTCTTGATTTTTCAATCTAGAGTAACAATACTCTCGGACAATCCTTTTCTGGAGATTGATATCGTCCATTGAAATGTGAACAACTTCCGAACGAACTTTTTACTTTGTAATACAGTAATGAGGTTTGATTTTAAACATTTTTTTGATTGCGTACAAATCAGTGTCAGCGTATCTCTCGCCCTTAGGTATTTAGCGCACTTGTCTTTAAAGCCTTTATAGCCTTGTTTGATGACTTTTAGAAATGGAAAAGGGAATTGGAATCGTAAAAGCTATCCAGGATAAATCATAGGGGCGTATATTAGCAAATTTGAAATAACACCGCTTGCAGAGAAAAATCGCTATTCTTTTTCGGCCCTTTTTACGCCAGTAGCTGAAGATTAACGCCATATAGGACCGGCGTAAAACGGGCCAACAAGGCATTCCCATTTGCATGGCTATGTTCAAATTTGATTTTTGTAATGGAAAATTCACATGTTTCCAACGTAGCTTCACTAGATGACTAGGAGATAATGAGAACAGATCTGCTGATGCTTCAGTTAACTAACGCGGAGATTTCCACCAGATAATACTTATTTTTAGGTGATTGGGGTCGTTACATATGACATCACTAAAAAGTATTATATTGCTTTTAAATTCAAATAAATGTTACTATAACTGGGTGAGCCATTAAAAACATTCTAGTATCTATGACAATCCAAGTCAAATGTTTGTGAAACTGACAAGGTGGCTACTTAACTACATAAATTAAAAGACACGTTTGTCTTCCTTACGGTTTTTCTACCGATCTGTTAAAGGAGTTTTGATTTTTATGTACCTCTTTTATGTAAATTACTTATGCACCTTTCTGACATGACCAAGCTAGGAATATATCAAGCCCATCAACCACCAGATGTCTTATTGCAAATTGTAGAAATTAAAGGAGAGGCAGTGACACTCTATTCCACTTGTAATTTTTATGGGGAAAACTGTTCCTACAAAGGTGCTGTATTCTCGTTGATCATATTGAAACAGCTGACTGCAACTACTATGAGATCGTAAGCCTGCTCCCTAATCAGTACAGGTCGGCTAGACGACTGCGAAATTGCGACAGCAACCCTGGGTGTCTCATTAACACCTCTGCAACTATCCTCAGGTATGTTTGTTACATCTAAAATACCTTAGATTGAAAGGAATGCTTTCGTCATCTTCTTAATTAGTCGGACGTTTCCTCTTTGAAGACTGGTTTGTTCTGGCGACTTTGATTCACACAGATTTTAGTGTTTAAAATGCGTGCGCCAACACCTGCATATTCGTAGGTCACAAGGTCTCTACACGCTCGCATATCCTATCAAGAATTTTGAGAGCGCGCCGATTGCTGTTCGTGTCTGTTTCTACACTCCTTAGTGATCACCATACAGTGCCTGAATTGTCAGGGTGATGTTTTTAAAGTAAATATATCCTAGACTTTATATAATCACTTGCTTTAGCAGATGCGCTTATGGACTGAATGAGAGTTAAAAAGTGTTGCCTCAATCACAGTTACTGAATTGAAACGTTTTGTAGAAAAACTCACTTTTTCTGTAATTTTTAAGACTACAGTCACAGTGCTGTGGTCCCATTAGGTCATTGTCTAAATGGAAATAAAATACTATTACATTGTAAGGGAAAATCGACTCTCTCAAATACTTTGTATACATAATGTCTTTGTGTTGTTGTTTTTTTCAGTAGACGTAGTACCATACAAGGCTAACAAAAGTTACTAAGTGTATGGGCCAGAAAAGAGGTAAACAATGTAGACAGAAAGCAGAGAGAGAATTAGAGGAACAACTAACCTAAAAGAAAGGAACTCACGTTTGACTTAAAATCATCTAAGTTATTGGAAGAGGGGAAACAATCAAACGCCAGCAAGTTCCACAGCATAGCAGTTCCCGGACAGAAACTATTCTCACAGAACTATAATTTTAAAATTTCAGTGAAATTCAGGAAAATTTAGAGATGCCAGGGAAGACGAGAAGCTCTTGATAGACCTGATTCACTCCGAAAGTTGTGCATATGTACGTGAATGTGTCGACGTTTAAAGAGCATTTATTTTTGCTAACGCTATTAAGATTTCAAAAACAAGAAGACATCGCAACTGCAGCCTTAAGGAACACCAAAATGGCATTTCATCAAAGTCATTCAAACAAATGATTAATGTGTCTCTAATGTAGACCCAACATTAGACGGGTAAGGCAACGGGAGACCACTCCTGTAAAAGTGCTCTCTCTTCAGGACATTGCTCTCTCTGGCTGGGCAATAGGCTACGCTCGAAATCGAGTTCGCCACAGAAAAAAATGAACGACAGCCTAAAATTAGTCATAACAAAATAACTCCATGTCTGCGATGGACGCCCCTTCGGCCTTAAATTCGCAAATTTGTTTCTACATGAGATTAACACATATCTTTCATAATTAACCTCTTCACCGCCCTCCTGCCGTCACAAGCATGTCTCGTAGTTTGCCCCTCCAGCTTTAAAATATTCACCGCAGCTTTGAAATTTTCTCGCATGTTATACAAGTTTGTAGTACGTAAAGCACCTCGTACAGTAGGCTGGAGCGGACAATCTATCTTGAAATCAGATCAAGAAGAATCGTTTAATGTATAAGTAAGGAGCACAATGAATTCAAAAATACATTGATAGTAACTATGGAAGACATTCTAGAGTAAATCTCTAGGTTTAACTGTTTTTCATGTGCTACTGGTCATCTTATCTAAGCCTTAACGGTGTTCCATGCTAAGTTGTTGAATGGCCGCTGTCGCAAAGTTGAAGATCTATTGACCCAAAGTACATAAATCCCTTGGAAGCTAAGCCAGAATTTAAAATGCTCACAGCACAGAAAAAGTCTAGTAAGGGCAGGATATTTATCACAGCACGAGCAACTTAAGACCTAAGCATTTTCCAATGATAATACAAACCAAACGTTACCGCTGTGATTTTGATCAATTTCAAATAAAATATGCGACGTGCATTCGTTGTAATATCACAGAATTTTATTTTAATATTTACTTAAAATTGAAGATGTATTTTTAATCTTAAAAGGATGAACTGAATATATAAGAGGATTATTTGTAAAGGGTGTTTAGTGACAATTATCACGGTTTCTTAGCTGTTAAATTATATTATTTACGACATTTTAAACACTGAGAACTGTTCAAAAACGTTTACGCAATAGCTGGCGCAGGTGATAACTTATATAACAGCTTTTGAGCAATGGTTTGCGAAGCGTTTTATGCAACTGCTCATGAAGCAGTTTAGCGATGGGTGCCAGAATAAAACATATAAGAATTTCGGAAGCACGTCAGAGAATGATACGCTTTTTCAGGTTAGCAGAACCTTCGTTTTTTTTACATATGAAAAGTAGCGTTGATTTCTTCAAAGTTGGTTCCTCTTGTTTGTTTGAGAAAGTCAAAGTGGGTCTTCTTCCAACAGGAAGGCTACTACCATTAACAAACTATACTTCGGATAGCGATTAAAGAACAATGCTGTCAATAAATATTGTGCCGAAATACCACTGAAATATATCTAACTGCAACGCCTCCTCAGAGAAGCCAAAGAATACCACCAAGTACGTTACATGTCATTGCTGATTCATATAACTATATAAGCTGTCACCTATCTAGAGTGCGAAATTCCACGTTGTCTCTCCCAACTATTCGAACTTTAGATGACGTATTTTTGCTAGGCCGCGTCCAAATCGAGGCTTAATCACTAACCTAAAAGAACGGTATTGAAAGCTAACGTAATGTTTTATGGAGAGCGCTTCAGCAGACTGTGACTTAACATATTAGGAATTGTTACATAACATTACAGTTAATAGTGAAGAGAATGCTCATATCATAACTCAAGTATACGATAACAAACAGAGTAAATCTGGAGCCTGTTCATGAAAACAGAAGTATATTGTTTGTTTAGTTTTTATTGCCAAAGAACCATAGATAAATTTTACTGTATGCAAACGAAACCTGGAGATACACAGGGAGATATGAAGAGATGCAGAAATCTGGATAGTACATGACATTAAAATGTAGGCGTACAGAAGGTTCCGGAAATTTCCTTTACCATTCATATTATCAACAGAGTCATTATACAGAGGGGGAAAGAGAAGGAAGGTTATTTGAGAGAAAGTGTCTAGAAAAGTTATTCACAACAGAAACCTGAAAACAGAAGGAAAATAAGGGAAAAACCTGACTGGATGAAAGAGGACAGGGGAGGAAGTGGAGGACTGATGTTCAAGAGTAGATGGCGAAGAAGAATTCCATCTGTATACGAGAATCTACCTCCACAAAGCACTGGTAAGGAGTAAACGCGAAGCAACGTGGGTGCGAGCGGCATGTAACAGCTAGAGCCATTGCCTAACCTTTAATAATGTCAGTGATGTGTTAATGATAATCTGCTGTAAATTTACGCGTCATATGTATTGTAAAGTAAATATCTTTTTCATATTTGTCCTTTATCGTTTGTATAGCAGCGCTGTGTTTCGGAGAGTGGAACCTCGGAAAATTTGATAAAATATCCTATAGCTTAATAAATAAAAATATGTCATTAAGAGAAGGAAGATGCTTATGAATTGAAGCTGTGTATAAAACAGTCAATCAAAACTGCGACGCAAGGCCTATCGTTGTCCATGTCCGTGTCGTTGTCGATATCTAGGCTGAGCAGTTTTCTGACTTTAATTGACACATCTCGGAAGAGACAACTCAACTATAAATAATCAAATGGTTTCACGAGCCTTTACACGCGAGAATTGCTGTGAAATGGCTGATGTGGAAGAAGGGCGTGTTGCCTTGATTCGATTGTCATCACTTCAGAGGCAAAGGACTGTCCTAAGACACAAACGTCTGCTGTGATTCAAACGATCTCGTGAGGTGTCACTACTACTTCACTATATATGTTCATTCAAACGATCCCCACACGTGCAACCTTCCAAAGAAGAATGCCGA
>JAAAKL020000780.1:0-36671 GCA_010016065.2 Carybdea cf. marsupialis auct. non (Linnaeus, 1758)
GGCAATCTCCCCACAGCGGGGGTGGTGGGTGGGCAAGGGCCCAGGGGATTTGTTTCCCCCCCCCACCCCCCCCCTTCATGCTTAGACTATAAGACAAGGGACAGATACAGCTGTAGTACGTGGCTTTTAAGCGTTGCTCAGATAGGTGTCAGCATCTGAGAATGATTGGGATTGTTCTAACTAACATGACAATAACTGCAAGACTGGAAGTGGGTTTCGCAAGAGCTTATTCTGGAGAGATTCTGTAGCAAAAGTGAACCAGACAACGTATAAGAATGTCTAGATCAAAACAAGAGTGGCGTTTGGGAACTGAGTCAATGGTCGTGCCTTAAAATATTTCAGATCATGTTGTTGCAAGTAATATGCCCGTGGAAAGTGACGTTCTGTTTTTGATCTTGCGCTTCTTTTTCTGTCACTGTTTTCATTCGTTGTCTTTGTTTTTACTTTTTCTTGTTTCAACTGCTTCATCATAATGCACAAAATGGAATACGGTGCTTCGTCAGCGTAAATATCAAATCTGATCTTCACTGACTCGGGGCTCGTCAATGTGACAAGGGGAAACTTTGTCCCTTGATATTTTTAACCGTTTCTCAGCAATGTGATTTTCAACCCAATTTAACTAGTAGAGCAAATTCTATCCCATGTCGGAAGAAGAAATTACGCAGAAAAATCTGCACTGCATTTGCACTTGGACAACAAACAGAAAAGACGATAAGAAAATTAAAAAAACGAAAAGAAAATCACAAGAAGATCACTACAAAAGCAAAACATGGCTTATGCGTCACTACTACATTACGAAGAAAACATGACGAAAAGTACATCTAGACGTTGCTCTCATTTATTAAATGTAGGAATGTATAGACGGAGATTTGGTCCCAAATAGGAACAAGCTGAGACTTTGGGACCACATATAAATGACATCCCGTGAAGAGGTGAGTCTGGCCAATCTAAGATGGTTTGTGATGGGGGAGGGGGATCAATGTCAGTAAGACATCCTCATTCTGAAAATTTTTCTGTCATGTTTTATGCACTTTGCACATTGCTGAATGCACTGTCTTCCTGCTAAGTACCACACATTGAGAACACATTTTTGTCAGCCTTTTTGCTGTTTGATCACAGCAACAGTGCATAATTTTGCACCAGAGGAACATCCATGGTTGCACGAGAAGTGTTGGACTCGTGCATGTCAGTCAGATGGTGACAATGAGGGACCACTCAAATAGAGGAATCAGAAGTCAAGTCTTTGATTACTTTATAATTGGTTTCACTTGTGAATTGTTTCAATCCCAGGTGTCCCATTGCAGCTGCTTCAGTGCCTGTTTCTTCTCCAGTTGAAGGCTCCAATGGAACAACGATGAGAGTCACAATTCTTCGTTTGTGGAAAATTCAGTTTAAGGCGTAAAACACTTATCAATTAAGTTATAAAACTGTCTTGTAAAGAGATACTATATGTTCACTACTGACTAATACTGAGTATGAAAAAGAAGCAATAAGAGACCTTGGGGCTTTTGTTACCTGGGGACATCTTTTCTTGAGTTGGTGGGTTTTGGACTCTAATCGTTCTTTCATGGGAATCAATTTTTGCTTCCTATATTATCACTCAAGTAATATCTGAGCAATATTCTAGTTTCAAATGGTACGTATTTATCTTTTGAATAAAACCTACAGGTCTTTAGATTCCTGTTTGAAAATGAGTAGTAGGGGTGGAGGGAGTTGAACATATTCAACTTTTAACAA
This sequence comes from Carybdea cf. marsupialis auct. non (Linnaeus, 1758), assembly GCA_010016065.2. Taxonomy (NCBI): domain Eukaryota; kingdom Metazoa; phylum Cnidaria; class Cubozoa; order Carybdeida; family Carybdeidae; genus Carybdea; species Carybdea cf. marsupialis auct. non (Linnaeus, 1758). Next base: position 1,738 of record JAAAKL020000780.1, read on the forward strand.
TGTTGAATAGCACCAAAATGTCAAGAAAGCAGAATAGATATCCACTAATTAACAGTTAATGCTTGTAAGTACCACTTGAAAGGACAGCAAAGAGTGATGCAGACTACATTACTAATGGCAAAAGCATAGCACCATCCCCCCTCCCCCAGCTACTGTAAACTGAATCCTATGAAGTCGCATTCATTGTTTTCCTGTAATCATCTGCTATTGTGATGCCAATGACTTTATATTTGATATATTTGGCAATATAAGGTCATTGACAAGATCTGAGTAATTTAACTAACTTCTTGGGGCTTTTGTCGGTACTAAGCAAAAAGGAGGGAAGACTAACACTGCTATGATTATTCAAACTATTTTAGGGAGCGTAAAATAAAACATGCGATGCAATGGATGAAAAGATAATATTTACTGATACCTTTAACATCGCATTAAATTAAAAGAGCAGATTTCAGCGTGAAACTTTGTGCCTTATGAAAGGTTAAAAGTGCTTGATCCTACTTTACAGTCCTTATATATCTAGAAATAGTCTGGATTTGACACAACTCCACTTTCATCAGATGCCCCATTGATAACTGGTAGGCTCTCAAAGTATGCATGGTTTTCAGGGCTGCAGAGTCTCTTCAGTATGGTGACAAACTGGATATCAATTTTCCCAACTCGGTTCCCTCCAGCAGCAGTTCCAATTCGCCAAGGACATCGGGGTCCCATAGTTCCTACTGCAAGAAGTATTACGTCTACAGATCAGTACGCTGATTTATGGAAACGTATAAGGCATCGAGTCACTGATTCCTCATCGTGTTCAAAATCTCTTTCCATATGACATGTACTTCCCTGTGTGAAGAGCAAGGTCAAATCCAGATTGTGCAAGGATTGCAACATATATTTCCCAAGTCAAGCTGCGGTAAGGCGTCGCAGGAATGGAGGTTGTTTGAGCGACGACCAGAGTGACGATGATCAAGCTGAACAAGCATTGCAACGGCAGTAAGACGCGGACAACAAGGAAAGGGATGAAAGAGATCATCAAGAAGTCGATGATGGTTGTCCTGTCTTGAACATCTTTGACATATTGCAGCATGGTGCATTTGTAGATGATGACTCTACTGCATGGTTTTTTGTTGTTACAGCTCCTTTTGTTGATTTGGAAATTCGACTTTTTTCATAAGACACATTGAGTTTGTTTTGCTTTTTGCTATCTAACCGAAACTACCTTGAACCAGTGGCAAGCCCTCTTACAAAGTCGATGTTATGTGTGTGATGTTTATATTTTGCGACACTGTACACCACGAAGTAAGTTTCTGAAATAGTCAACTTTAAATCTGGCCCGGGATTACCTTCCCACCAACGTATCATACACTGGATCTTATCGTTGTCTTATCCAATAATTCATTTGTGCATTCATTGTTGTTGTTTTTGTCTCCATAAATGAAGACTTATGAGCTTAAGGCTTGACAGATAATAATGTTGATTTTTGCTGTTTAAGTAACTGCCTATTCTGATTCTGTTTTTCTGTGTGCATGAGCGCACATGATAAGTCGGGAGGTGCAAAAGGTGACATCACAAGAGCAGGGTCTTGCATCCAAGACGCATCAAAACAAAGGGGGAGGGAGTCAGATTTTTTGAATTTTGAGGGAATGTCATTTATGCATTATCCCTTAAGCTAATGATAAATATAAAACCCGGCAAAAAGAGCGTAGGAAGACCATAGTGGCAAAAATAGATTCCAAGTTGACGAACACACAATTTTCTTCTGAACTTTCGATGTGTCTTGCATCATTATCAAAAAATAACAGAAACGCACAAAGTAGCAAACTTAGAGCAAAAAAAGCAATATAATACAATAGTATGAGGCTTGGATTAGAAATGAATATACATTTTTTGCAAAAAAAATTATGTTGCATCCTAGGTAAACAAGAAATGGACAAAACTGTCCCCTGTCTCTTCTTTGGAGATAGGCAGGAAGAGATATCAATGTTCTGATGTATATTTGATAAACGCAGACGCAAAAGGAGAGAGTCGACAGTATCATGTATACTCACTCGATATGATATACTTGTGACTGGTCGTACATCGGTTAATTGTATGACACATTATTTTATCCGTGATTAAATATAGAACATTTAAACATTAAAAATAAGATAATCCAGCCTAGAGTCTTGTTTCTTGGATCTTATCTGAAATAGAGTGTAATAGATTAATGTAAACCATGCCAGGTGTCATTTGCAATTGACGCTATATCCAATTTGCACATCATGTTTGTTTTTGGAATGGAAGGCAAGCAAAGGAGCCTGCTCATGCTCTGTCAAAATTTGACTTGAATATGCAAACATTTAGATGAACGAAAGAAAAATTTGTCACTTCCTTACCAAAGCAAATGGCAAAAGAATATCTCATATCTCAAATATCTCTCAAAAATAATATATACATATAATAATAATAAACAATATATAGTTCTAGGGCTGAGGAATTGCTAGTGATCAATAAATTAGGAGGATGTTGTAAGTCCACACTGGTAGCGTTCTTCTGTAATGACGTCCATTTTTAGCCATGTTGCCCCCGAGTTGGCTGCTCAACCAAGTTACCAGTAAACGTTTCTCATATGTTCCAACCCTTATCAGTAACGCAAACCTTCCTCGCAATAAACTCGATGAGTAAGGCTAAAACGCGCCGATACAGAGATTCTTTCTTATCTTGCCCAGTGAAGCAGGCGGGCAGCAACCGATAGAAATTGATGAAATATTTTCCTGAAATCATAGATTTGCCCTGACTTATCTTGCAATTCGGAATGAAGGACCTGAAGAAAAAACAGAATAGAGATTTTCTGATTATTATCTGTCATTATCAAAAATAAAAGGACGGTCACTATTATGCAACTGAACCAGACGGCAACCCTTTCCAGACTGAACTTATTAAGGCCCCGGTGAAACCTGATAGGATGCTTTACTGGTACATAGGTAGTTTTTGTTAAATAACTCTGGTTCCTCTTTGTCTTTGGCACCAAACATTTCCGAAAGTAATTTCAGACTATATCTAAGAAACAAAGTAGATATCATGACGTCATAAAAGAATGTTATCATGATCTATAATAAGTGAGGCAATTTAGCTTAATTTTTATGTGTTGCTATTACAGCTTGATGAATTGTAATAGTATAAACATGTAAAACTTGCACAAGCTTCAAAATTTGTAGATGTGTTTTTCTGCAACGTAAGAAGAATTTAGATTTTGATTATCAACCACAATGTGGAAGTTAAAGTCTTAAGAACCAAAACTTATTAATGACTTTTAACAAAAATTTGGGCAAGATACATAAAAACAAAATATTGATTTCATAAAATATCAGGAGGTGAGAATTTACAGCTTGTTCACTGGTTTTTCATTGCTTTTCCGCCATACCATACTATTTTTTATTTCCTCAAGAAGAAAAATGAAATTGGTAAAAAATTAGAGAATAAATGGCATCAGATATGGACTAAAACGTATGTTGTTTTCAATCAATAAGCACAATCATGTTTAACTCCAATCATCATGGGACTCACGCATACGCCGTAAGGCATTGTGCAGTAAAAGAGAGTTTCTGAAGCCCTGGAGTAATCAGATGTCTGATCTTTATCTCTTATCGTCTCATCTGACAAACTTGCTTGAATCATTCAATGATAAGTCTATGTGATCGAAGAGCAACACAAGTCTTAAGTGGAACGATCATGTTAGACCCAATCACTTACATTCAGATGTTTTTACAACAATTGCAACATTTATTACATGGGACTGCCATTCTTTTCCAACGATTTATATGCGAGCCCTTGATACGACTTAAATGACTAACTAACTCAATTGACTAGAATGATCTATAAAATGATCTGTGTCGACATATGGCCTTGACGATAAACTTGAGTCCGTCTATGGCACCTTTTTCGACGAAAGCTCGATTGGAATATGAATACAACAATGATGGTGGCTATTAAAGTATAATGATGATACATATTCATATATACAGGAAAACAGAGAGAAGACGTTACCGTCCAATTTTGACGGGTCAACCCAATCATCATACACCCACTTTCAGTATGTCAACATTGCTCAAGCATTTCCATGGTTCATGTAGTAAAACAGTAATATGATTTATTGTTTTACATACAAAACGCGTTGATGCCTTTTGCAGAGGCTGAGGAAGACATCATCAAGAAAGTTTGCATAGGATATAATTAAGCTTTTGATGATTCTCAGCCTACGTTTGCTAATGACTATGCTATTTATGGTGACATTGGCACCCTGTAATTCTGTGAAGTGTGCCCATTAACTTCAGATGTGCCAGTGCTATTGATTTGAAGCGCGGTCTCACTGAAATTGCTACAAAAGATTCCATGATCGTACCTCACGATGATTTGTTGACTTTTCCCTCGTGTAACTGATCTTGTTAATCAAAGCTGCTAGTCTCCAGATGGACAAAGATTATCGGATCAAAAGGTTGAGAAGTATGGAGAAGAAGTTCCAAAGTGTATGCGTGCAAAATCCTGCTCCTATCTGGCGTAAAATTTGATACCTTCCACATCTAATTGCTGGACTTCTGTATTCGGCAGTTTTCACAACGGCCATACCGTAATGACACAGGCCAGCAGAAAATTTAGGCAGGGGGGGTATCTAAAGCTAAAAATCAAAACAGGGCATTGGTCATACGTTTATGATGTCACGAAACAGTAATGTATTGTCACAATATAATAGAATTCATTGCACATCTTGACGGAAGGTGTTGGGTGCTGTATGAAAATTAGAAGATTTCTGACGTCATAAGTGCGTGGTCCGTATGCATATTCCAGTGAATGACTCCACACAAAATGTGTTTAAGACTGCACGAAATAGCGAAAACATTTTACTACTGAAAAGCTTTTCTGTCTGGCACTCCTCAGAGTACAAAGTCGTCAGAATTGAGATAGAAAGAAATCAATAAAACTTATATCAAACTGTGTTTTGAAAGTAGCCAATCGAGGTCTGATTGCTAGATTGGTGTTGTTTTAACCAATCAGTGTATGTGGAACTAAATAGTTAGCCGAAAAGGCCTAATGAAAAGACACATTCTTTTTGTCTGCAAAGCAACGGTTGTGTTGCTTTGATATGGACGTGTTCGAGGACGAATTTTCAGTACTAAAATGTTTTCGCTATTTCGTGCAGTTTTATTGCTTTGTACCACCAACAAACTATTTAAAACGTGTCTAGTATAAAATGACTGTGATGAATTATATATGCAACAGTAATTGAGTTGTATAGCAACTGCAACTTAACAAGTCAGTAAGTTCATTACCTAAGGAATTCAGAAAATAGCAAACTTTACTGTCGTATTCGACTTTTACATTTTTAACTACAACAGCAAAACCATTCCCATCAATTAACGTCTGTTTTTTGTGATGTTGATGAATTTTCGTGTTTTCTAAATCATAGCGGTGGACAACTAAACAATAAAGATTGGGATCCTAAATATAAGACTTGAAAGGGGATTGGTTTTTTTTGGGTGCTTTGAGACCTCGGTTCTAGTTACTGAAGTCTCACGGTTTGTCTGACGATGCATCTGTGACGAAGTTCTTCATATCTTGCCGTCGTCCTATTCCTTCGTTAAAGATTGCCTTCTCAGAAGTACAGTTGCGTCGTCTTTTCTGAATGTGTACAAAGAATCGATAGGAAACCAGTATTGCTTGCACGGGCATTTATATATTTAATTTTCAATCTTTTTGCTCTTGTCTTAGGAACTGTCTATTGCTATTTTTCTTTGATTATTTTTAGTTTATTGTCATGGTATTTTTATTTCTACATACATGCTTATAACGTTAAGTGATTTTTCTGATTTACAACGTGGTTTTTGCCTGAGATGAGTGTGATTTCTTTAAAAGGTTTACACCTTAGAATTTCATTATGTTTCAATTCAGATATCAAGTCTTACAACACAAGTAATAAAGCACAGATCTTAAAGCGGTAATAGTATTTTAAGTTTAATTTTATCATGAGAGATTGAGGTGATTAGGTATATTTTGACGCAGAACAAGCACGAGAGGGACAACGCAATGGAAAAGTTGCTTCTGAATTTGCATCATCAACAGATTAGTCCTCCTTCGTAATGCTTTAAAAACCTCGAATTTGAAGCATAAAACATTTGACGACAGGGGCCTTGGGAGTGACATCATAAGACTGGGTTACCCTGTTTTGGCGTAAGAAACCAGATTAAATACAACAGCTTTCAAGCTGGGTTACAATAGAGAATCTCCTTCCTCGTCAAAATAGAGTGAGAGTCTAAAAAGAGTGAGAGAATTAAGGGGCTTATTGAAACATTTCTCTGTCAAATATAGGAATTTCCCCATTTTAAAAACCGTGCATCGGTGGCCCTTTTGCATTTCCTGCAGGTGAAGAAAAATGATTTATTGAAGCAAAGGGTTATAAACATGGATGATCATGGACTTATTTCGTTGAGTAATTCTCATCATACTTGCACAAGCAAAAATTGATGTATCCAACGCCTGTTTTATTTACGTCTGGGCATCAATTTCTTGTTTGAAAGCAAACGGCCACATCGGCCTCTTATAACTTCATTAATGTCAACCTATGTGATACGATTGGCTGCTGGCAGAAAGTAATGTACTTCCAAGACAGTAGCTTTACCAAACGTGTAGATGGTTGTCATGGTGTAATGCAGAGAAATCGGCTCAAAAGGAGTCAACTCTGAGCTTTATCAGTCAGTCCAACATTAGAGACAGCTGCCAATTTTTTTTATTTTAAATGGCAGTTTGAGACCAAATTATTGAATGAATTTAAACCATGGTTTAGGTGATAAGATGTATCCTTCTCTGGATGAGATGACGCGTAATATACATGTATATAATATATGCCATCTATTTAGTATTTTAGTACTGTATTGGGATCAACAGCGTTTGCACGTGCCATTTGTTGTTTTTAGCTGTATAAACGTATTTCTGTTATGATCGGTGTTTCTGTAGTCACAAATTTAAGTTAGAATGTAGGAATTTTATAAAGCTATTGTGCAGTTTAAAACTCTTTCACGTCCGATTCCGAGCAAGTCAGTGTCCGATTGTGACTCCACCCCTAGTAAACGATTTTGAATCGACTCTGCATTCGATTACATGTGTATTTGTATTAGTTGTCTCATTCACAAAAGGAGATATTACAAAATACAGGAAGTGTGTCCCCCCCCCCCTCCCGACGCAATATGCTGCCATCTAAGAGCATGCCTTCGCCCCTGTACCTATTGACGCCCCTTAGCCTTATTGTTGTGATGGTGGTTTCTTCTGTTTCTTTATTTATGTCATCTGACATTCTGATTGGTTTATAAGACAATCTATTGTTCTCCTTTTCTCCAGCGAAGGCATGCCTTGTCGTCGTCCTCCTTCCATTCAGCCATGTTCACAAGTGACTTCGGATTTACGTGGTTGTAAAAAAGGGAACAAAATAATAAACATATCATTTAGTAGCTCTTTCTTAACTTGGATGAGTTAACAGTTCGCTAACGATGAGCTCGCTTCTAAATTTAACGCCACCAATTGTTAAAAAACTGTTGAACTGGAAGGTAGGTGATGGTGAGGATACTTGGTCCGAGAAAGCTGTGAAAAGTTTAGTGAAAAAGGTGCGTAAAACTGGACACTTGGATGAACTGGAAAAAGCCATCACCAGCCCAGGTTCGTCACCTTTTTTGTTTCTAGATTGTCAGTTTTATTCTTGAGTTCTTGTGGTAAATTCGACGCGTTTGTATTGCTTTTTCAACACGGGACCTGATGTTGCTTATGTCACGTCCACAGTTTGAAGTGTTTCATTGTTGATCCATAGTACAAGTGTTGCATCCATTCGAATAAAAGAATCTTGTGCAACCATCGAGAAGTAACTTATCAGCGTAAAACAATGCTTGAGTTACTAGATATTGTTCAAGGAGTACCTGGGGTAATCATGATTAAAGAGGCCTTTCGGCGATCAATATCTATTGAGAAGAAATTGTTGGTCTTGAGCTTAAACGTGGACAAGCATACACTTTGTTTGGGTCCTATCTGTATCAAATTGATCCATTCGTATTTTGAAAAGGTAACACTCAAACTGACCATTACTAGCTACTATTGAGCAACTTGAGTCCGTGTACGGAATGCAAACGTCATCGAATCAAGATGCAGGTGCAAAAGAAAGGGGGTAGAAGTCAAACGACTCGGTTTAAGCAGCTTCATGAAACTGAAGCGAAATGAAGAACTTTGATTCTTTGTTACTATCCCTGCCATCAACTTGGTCGTGTTGCGGTAGAAAGGATCCCTGCCTGACAAGGTTACTATACTTCATTGCGAAAATATGTGTCTAGTTGCCACATTTTCAGGCAAAACTGGGACACCATCGCACTGGTTGTTGTCCACGTTTTCTGATGCGTGGAGAGGCAGGTTGAGGTCTGAGACAGCAAAAGGGCATAAGGAAACTAAATAATGCGAACCGTAACAGACTGGTTTGTTTTGTATGTGAACTGTTCTCTTAGGATCGTAATAACTGTCCTTTTGTTTTCCATGAGTAGCTTTTGAAAATACCATTGTCATTCTTACTGGGATTCTAGTGTTTGGCATCACAAAAGCCAAGTGAGGAAGACACCTGCCTCAACTGCTGCAGTTAAGTGATCATCTAGCGCAATCGGGTAGATAGATCTCCTGCTTTTTACCATCTTCCTGATCTTTGTTCCTTTCACGTACACTGCGGGTTTTCAGAAGTGGTCCTTAACAGATTTTGCAATTTTTGATTTCCTTGCCCCTAGAAATTGTGGGTGGGGAATTTTTTACAGGGAAAAAAGATAGAAGAAATACAACAATGGGACAACGAAAAGCCAAAGCAGTAAATCCTTATTATACGAACAGACGTAAATTTTAATAGAAACCTCAAAGCTTCAATATTGTCTCTGCATTTATTTTCAACGTGATCTGTGAGCTTCCTCATGGAAAGAAATTTTTAGATAGGAGATTTTCAAGTTCGTGTCCTATTTTAGATATGTCAAAGTATCATCATAAACATTCGTATTTAAGTTGAAAGTCTTACCCAGAGTTGCAAGATGGTTGCCAAAGTTTCATCTGACCATTATTTAACATCTTTACAATGTTAATACAAGTCAAAAAGCCGTTAATAGACTCAGCTGCTATCACAAGAAGTAGCAAAACTTGGTAAGGAAGACTCATATTTATAGAAATTGGACATTTCCTTGACCCCAGACTCCCATAATCAAAATGTTTAAGAATCAAGTATTAAAGAAGATTAATGAGGTGGGATACTCTGGAAAGGCATACACTTATTGTTGTATTTGCCAGCCTCTAGTTCTTTTGGACGCTCCTTATTCATCATGTTAATGGCATTACTGTCTCTTTGGCCTGCATAAAGAGCAACATTTTAGCCAACTGGTTCCTTCGTCAATTGGTTGTTACTAACAGTGTTCTTTATTTTATAAAAATTGATTATAATATCAAAGTGATTGATTCTGCAAATATACCGATGGGGAAAGTGGATCATAACATTCAGTGGACTAGATTTAATCTGTGAAAAGTGACAATTGATGAGGACATTGAAGTGTGGGATAAAAAGCCCAATATGGTTTGTACCTAATAAATCTCAAATATAGATTTGATCATTTTCTTGGTCTTGATGACATTTTTGCCCTGTGACTTGTAAAAGTCATTTTCAAATGCTTGTCAGACAAGGGTGAAAGCTAGCCTAAAATATAGTCCAGTTATCAGCTGTTAGTTTATTAACCAAGATGTGTAAGGACAACTATGAAAGTATTTAGGCCTATACTCAGTTTTGGCTGTTTTAACCCGCTTCTTTCAAAAAATCCCCCTTTTGGTCACAAATGGGTTGCATATTTCTCCACATCTACAATTGATGACTTATTGAGACCATGGCATTGGTACTGGTTAGAAACATTTTTTGACAGATTTGATAGTGACAGATCAGTGCAAGATAAGCATTCTATCATTAATAACATCATGCAGAGAGTAAACAGCTTCAATTTAATAACCACATCTTAGTGACTAATGTCTTACATGATTATGAGTCATAAGCATCTTTTAAAGCTAGGCTTCTGATAAGGGTCAGCACACTGTAGGCCTACATAAGGTGCCAAGAGAACCTCAGCACTTTGTTACAAAGCAAGTGATGGGATAAAATCCTATCTCAGCTAGGTTTGAAGTAGGAAACATGGAAAAGGATAATCAAGAGAATGTTCCTTGATGCAATTTACACAACAGGCCTACCCATTACCATCACTTGCCCCTGACTTAGGATTTTTCCACAAAGCTAATATGGGGCAATGATGCAGAGCATTAAATAATTTTAAACAATAGAATAAGAGTTAACCATAGCTGGTTCTTTGCAGGTAGCACAGGCTGTAGTTTAGAAAGTGTATTCCATCAAACTTATATTTTTCCAAAAACCTCTTCAGACTACATTGAATTTTGCTTAATCATTTCTGTTTATTAGTAAATGTAGTTAGCTGGCCACAGCATGATCCATTACTATTCAATTAGGTGGACAAATTGTTTAATCAATTATTATCTATAGGCATAGCATGGGCATATCCAAAACACATTCATTATTGGCTTTTTGTTCATGATATACTTTTTTACTTTATTTTCTCCATTTAATGTCTTCTTTTCCCCATTTATAGAGTTTGACTGTTTTATAAATTTTTCCATCTGTATCTATAGAAGATGTCATCTTGTACCAGTCCATGAGCTCTTATGTTCTCCTGGACCATCTTCAACTAGGTCTTCTTTGGTCTACCCAGAGTTCTTCTTCCAGGTGCTTCCCATGCTAGGGCACTTATTGGCAGTTTTCCTTCTGCTCTGTGGTGTACATGTCTATACCATCTCATATGGGCAGAGATCAGCACATCACTAAGTCTTCTCACTCCACACTACCACACAACTTCCTCACTCCTGTCTATATCGTAGCATCCTTTGGTCACAGCATATCATCTTCTGTTCCAGCCTCTGCATCATACCTCAAGTTTCAGCTCTGTAGATCAACCCTGGACCGACACATGCAGCATATGCACATTCTCTATGCACCAGAGGGGTGTGTCTGTTATTCAACAGGCTCAATGTCGCTCTCCATTTTGACCGCACTGCTCAAGTTCTCATCTTGATAGCTCACTCTGCGCAAGATCGAGTTCACTCCAACTCCCTCTTCACAGACTGCACACTGGTATTTTCCTGTGCTGATGATCTCTCCTCTCTTGCTAGTAACCATAAACTTTCTTTGCCTTACTGATGTTGACATTCAATCCCCTCTTCTCCAATGCAGCCCTCCAGTTGTTAAACATATCAATTACCTCCTCCTTACTTTCAATAGTACTTTTTATCCATTCTCTTATGATCATTATGATCCTCGATCAAGCTGAGCAATGTTTTCAGGGAAAGGAAAACAGTTTCCTCGTCAAATTGATATCCTATTTGTAACCAGAATGAGTAATCTCTGTGTCTCAACACAAGTTGACAAATTCTAAATCTTTAAAACAAGAAACAATATCAGAAAAAGTTAAGAGGTCATGCTTCAAGCAAGAAAATATGGCAGTTAATATGGAAAGGAACTTGAACTAAAATATGGAATTAAGGTCTTCGTCTGTACCACTACTTTACTTGAAGTGGTCCTATAGACTTCAATGCAAGGGACTTGGAGCTACAAGAAGGTTGGCTCGCTCTTTCCATAACAATGGGCTTTCATGACATACCCTCAGACATTACTACTAGAAGATGGACTCAGCAAGGGTACTGTACCAAATGCTCAGAGGAAAAAAAATAATACATTTTTACCATTGGCTGGTATCTCATGGCCATGCTGTATCATAGACGTTATTCCACCATCTCAAGGTCCTGAAGAGTGAGTAAACAAGGCTGCAATACAAAGAGGTTATAAAATAGAGTGGGGAAACAGAAAGTTTTATTCTTTGAAGTCTCATTAACAGCTCTGACTAGAGGATCTTTTATGTTGGAAATACTTCAGGTATTATATGTTAAATGAGAAGGTGCTGAATGCAACCAAGATGATCTGTTTGTAATTTTTGGAGAGATCAATGTCTTTGAAAATGGCTGGTCCATTTAACAAAATTTTTAAGAGGAGATTCAGAGTCTGCCTATAGGAATAGTTTTAACAGAGTTATCACCAGATAATTGTATTATCATAATGAAAACAAGACATCAGATATGTTATGAAAGTTGCTCTGAAGAAAAGCCAGTGTTGTTGTATAACAATTTACCTGCCAAACACTTTACAAAAATGATAACATTTCAACATTCTAAGAAAAGTAGTGTAATGTAATGGCCAAATTTCAAATTAGGTGCACCCACCAGAGGCACAGGAGCAGGCCTAGAGTGGGTAACGGACCTATACCCGTTACTATGAAGGTACATAGTGTAAGGTACCCTCCTACAATATTACTATTAGTTTCAAGATTTCCTGGTTTTTTCAACTACAGTGTAGTGATTGTAGCTTGCTCAAAAAGGAATTAATGCACACGTCTTTTGTCTTTGCTAGTAAATGTTCTTTTACATAAATTTAGACTTTCCTGCCAATTAATTTGGAAGCATAACTTGCCAAGCATGTGTCCCACTGGTTACAAATGAAGCTATTAGCCAGAATACAGACTAAGCTATAAGTGGATCAGATTGTAGGCAGGGGAGACCAGTGGACAACTGCCCCTCTACAATAAACACTACAAACTATTGATAGAACTATTAAGGGGACCTGTCAAGTGCTGAATACTTTATCATCACATGATTGATGCGCTACTAACCTCACCTCATCGAACCATAACTTGAATAAAAATAACAGCAAGAAGATACAATAATCAATATACTTGATTTGTGTTTATGTTAGAATAGAATCAGAGAGAAAATCAACAAGGGAGTGATTATAAAGAAAGACAGAAAATCTTAAATTGGGTACTCTACTTAAGTTTTATTTTCTAGACTAGGATTTTGTATATGAATTCTTATGACATAACAAGGGAATTCACTGCAAAGTGGTAACTGCATAGTGACCGTAAATTTTCTTTAATTTAAAGCATGGCACAAGGATTGCAGAGTTTGAGTAGTGTAAAGGACACTATAGTTCTACATGGAAATTGCTAGTCGAACATTGAGCAAAGGTTTGTTAGAGCATTGTAACTGTGCAAGCATGAATTTGAGCAAGAATAACCAGTTATTTGAACAAACACAAAGGAGGTGATTGACATGATGTATGATAAAGTTGAAGCCTTTTAAGGTTAGTATCAACTGATTGGAGCAGATTGGAAACTGGAAGTTATGTTTTAACAACAATTAAAAAGCCTCACCAAGTTAAGTCTGATGTTACAAGAACTGCTGGGAACTGGGAATAATGGGATTTCAGTGTGCTTCATTGGGGGTTGAGGAATTGTCTAAAAAGGCACAAGTGTGATGAATCACCACAGACCAGGTATGAAAGACTGCAATAACACTGTTTTTATTGTCATGACAATCATTAACCAGATCAGTGCAAGGAAGGTGTGTCAGAGGAAAATATTTTGATTAAAAACTGTAAGGGAAAATGTTGTTTTCATGGCAAAAGGAATCACCAGGCAAGTATTTTGCGGATAGGAAGCATAAGGTATTTTCCAGGATAAACAGTATAAAGTGGATGCATGATACAAGGTATCCCAATGGCGATCAAAAGATGTAAACTTTGGGTAATTCTTCAGACTAGCTTATGACAAATTACATGAGCTGAGATACAGGTGAAAAAGAATATATATTAACCCAGCCAGACAGAAAACATAATAAAAGGACCAAGGAGCCAGATTACGACAGTATATAGCCAAACAGAAAAAGAGATGCAGTTTAAAGCTGTTGCAATAGATCAAGAATATCAGTGAATTGTTAATAGACAGCCAATTAAACACTACCAATTGAAGAAAACACCAATAGGTTACCACTTATATATGAAACTGTATTGACCATCAATGCAAAACCTCAGCACATGAAGTAGAAAAGAGGGCTACAAGTGACACAGTATAGTATAGGTTGTTTTCTTCCAGCAGAATGCAAATGAAAAATTGGAAGACATAAGAGCTAGGGGTATCGAGAATATAGGAAGTGATAGTGACAAACAATTACTCATTACGACATGAGCAAAAAGGTACAAACTTTGCATCATTTTATGCACAGGGATTATGACTGATTACATGTGATGATAAACTGAGCAGATGCTTAGGCAGAGTTGCAAATTACCAACTAAAAATTTTGCCTGAAGAGGTAAGAGATCAGATTAATATTGAGACTGTGTCAACAGATCCATAAAAATGGAGAACACAAGTTTGTGAACCACACAGTTGGCGAGGTAAGGAAAGATGAAGGATTTTAAGGCTTTTCACAATTCCTAAAAGGATTGTACATAAATGTGGGATCTGCAGGCCTTTGAAAGCTCAGCCATATGCAGGACCAAGTATTGAAACATGGACAAGCAATGTTATAGCAAGTAACCCAGTCTCAACAACCAGGGTAGACTTCATGGTAATTAGTAGAGCTAAGCAGTTGGATCTTGACAGTGAAGGAGAAGAAATAATTGGATAACCAGGTCTCAAGGCTCTCTAGTATGGGTCTATTACATCATGGCATACATTGATTGTTCTTTTGCACAAAGGTAGACATTCCAACTTATCAACTTTCAAAGTAAGCCTGTATTGAGTTCAGAGATAAAGCTGTTGATACACTGTAACTTGTTGTTTTGATCATCTCATTTCACTATTTTGTTACTTTATAAAATATTGAGTTAAACACAAGTATTGAGATTTGTGGTAGCTGAAAAGTAATCTTGATGTATAACTCTGGTGCATTCACAGCATCACCCATGAGACCTTTTTAAATGTAACTGATTAAAATTTTGGAATTGCTCCAATATCATGTAGCTAGATTTACAAAGTTAACCCAAAATAGTTAGGCAGTTTATAATTTTTTTATCTTTGTTTGCTGTGAAGAAATTTTTGAGACAACAATTTATTGTGTACATAAAATGAGCTGAGAAGTAGTTATGCAATTGTTCGTTGTTGGGAGACTGTTCCAATTGTTTGTTTTGGTACATATTTATAAAAAAATGATTTACAAGTGACAACTGGACAAGGCAATACTTGACCAGGATTGAACAGGTCCTCAATAAGGTAGACTGCATATTTGACAATTTTAATAAACTCTGTTCCTTATTGTGAAAGGCTTATTGTTATATGCTGCAAAATAGTAGAAACTTATATAAATTGACTGAAATCAAAGAAAAATAGCAGGTAGCTGTCTATAACAATCTTAGTTGAAGATGTTAGGTGAAGCCATTACCTTCATGAATCTCATCAACTGCCAAAACCCCAAGCTACATACTTAACTCACATGAAAAAAGTTCAAAAAGTGCAGTTGTTTAAACAGGAATATAACACACAAGATTAGAATGCTGTGAATCAATTGACAATCCCTTGGTTTGTGAAGGTGAGGGTCACAAGAAGTTGTAGCATTCTAAACAACACATCTAGACAACACACATTCTTGCCAGGTTGTTAAATGAAAGGAACTGCAGACATTTAAGTTTTATGATCAGTTTTTAGACCATCTACTTGAACAGTAATGATGCTAAATATCTTCAGCAAGATTGTTAGGACTGAAAGCCCAATTAAATTTGACTGAAAATAGCCATGAAAAGACTTTCCTGGAAAAAATGCACAACCACTGTACAACATGCAATCTTAAACCTGACATGCTCTTCCATGGGTATTGTCGTTTATTTTCAAGAGTAGTAAGGAGTAGTGTATAGTGTAGCTTCTGATACGGGATATTGACATGAGGTTTTGAAAAGTAGAAAGCTCGTATTGAAGGGTGATTGGGCCACTCACTTGTGTTATTGAAGACTAGACTAAACAAGAAAAATGCAAAGTGTGTGATTGTTGCAAAGATGCACTTGAAGAGAAAGAGTGAAGTGTAATGTGGCAGTAGAAGGGATGTAAATTATTCTACTTGTAAAAATGAGAACCCAGGCTAAGACTTTTAAATGAAGCATGACACTATACTTTGATCATATACTATTTGTTCAAGCTTTCAATGTAATATACATTGATCATTGTCAGGAATGTTTTACAGGTATATTTGGAAAGATGATGGAGATACAAAAGTTGCATTGGCACTGGGAGAGTTGGCAGGTCTCTGCTTCATTAGAGCAATATGATAAGAACTGTATAGCTCAAGTTTTCTAAGGCTAGATTGAGGAGAACTTATCTTAAAGGCTATGCATGTTTCTATAGCCCATAGGTATAGTGATATAACACATCCTGTGATCTATACATGGGTGTGAAATTATGGCTGATAACATTTGATATCATAAGTTAATGTTTTGCTTATTATTTCTCCATCATTTGTGCAGGAACACCCACAAACTGTATCACCATCCCACGCAGTCTAGATGGGAGACTGCAAGTGTCACACCGCAAAGGCTTACCACATGTTATTTATTGCAAGCTATGGAGATGGCCAGATCTACAGTCACATCATGAACTGCGTGCCATTGACACATGCAAATATGCATTCCATTTGAAGGAAGAAGAAGTTTGTGTGAACCCGTATCACTACCAGAGAGTTGAAACACCTGTATTACCAGCAGTGCTTGTGCCAAGACAAACGGAACGTCCTCCTGAAAGGCCAGGGTTTGAGGATTTTCATAGGCCAGATAACAAAATTTTGCCTCAAAATGAAGAATGTAAGTATGTATTGACATTTTGTTGTACTGAGTAATGCTATCTGTTGGATTTGTTAACCATACCATAAGACCAAGTGATAACTAAACAGCGCAAGTGCAGCAAGATTTTTTGTACACTGTGTTTGGGAAATGTACACAGTTGTTGTTATTGAAGTATGGATACATTTTTAAAATGTTAGGCTGAGCCAGGCTGAAATATTCACTGGCTGTGTTTGATCCTATAAGTAAAGAATTCTATATAGAGATGCTTTGAGTAGGGAATAATGGATGAGCAAAGATGAAAAAAGAAAAGGGGATGGAATAGTTTGAAGTTAAAATAGAAGCTACCCCTAGATTTTTGTGCTAGTCATTTTATTAGTTAAAAAGTATCTGGAACTGAAGGAAGCTCATTTGAACATAAAGGGAGTCAAAGAAAAAAATCTGGGAACTTAATAAATTTGGATGGTAGAACTCTCAGGCAACAAAATTTATATTTGGAAACTAGCTTTATACAGAATCACTGATGCATTGGGAATCTTGCCAGTCATGTGACTCCAGCTAATCTGATGTATGATTAAGCTTTAAGTAACTATTGGAAGGATGTGTAGGTTGATTGGCTATAAGTCAATACCATCCCTACCTGCCAACATGTATTGGCATGAAGTCCACCAGATGTGCTAGATTGCCACATGCTATAGAGAGAATCCTTAAGGGTGACAGCTGCCTCTTACAGCTGGGCCAGATTGACAAGAACTGCATGTGTGACTTCTAATGGCAGCATAAAACAGCACAGGCAACAAAGACAGCATAGCCACCAGGTTCCAGACCTTCCCTGGTTGACTAGATATTTAAAGGCATACAAAAGTGATTACCTGAGTGTTAATACCAGTGTTTCAAAACATGTAAGTTAACAATTTCTATTTTGCACATGGATTTCAAAGGGTTTTTTCTCTCATGCCATGATATAGGTATCATTTTAAAAAGTTTGTTGATGGTAGCAAAAAAATAAAACTGCATAGTGTATACATTTTGTACTTAAAGGCTTTTCTCTTTTGACACTCCTCAGAGTACAATTTGTCAGAAGATAATCTTAAAAGGGAATAAATGAAATTATTTACCCAATTGTGTTTTACAAGATAGCCGGATTGGTGTTGTTTTGACCAATCAGTGTCAGTGAATGGTTAACCAAGAAGGCCCAATGAAAAGACACATTCTTTTTGTCTACAAAGCAACAGTTTTCTTGCTTTGATGTGAATGGATTCAAGAATGGCCAAGTAAAAAAGTAGATTTAGCTTTACCAATTGTGCGGAAGCGTTTTAACATTTTAAGTCTCTTCTGGATAGATTAATAGACCAGATGATGGACCCTCATGATCATGTCAGATGGCACATAGAGGCTGGTCCCCCAAATAAGCAGGCATTCCATTCAAACCACCAGCATCAAGAATTGCATGTTTTCCAAGAAAGAGGACATCCAAGGATTTGGATGAAATAAAATGGAAATTGCAAAGAAAAGGAAAAGGGCAAAGAGATAAAGCAATGGCAGCAGATTTACATGAAAAATTAATCAACAAGTATTCACAGGTTCAACACAGAACTTGCATTGTACAATAAGTATTTCCCATGCTGAGGGGCCTACTATGTATTGTTCAGCATTTAATCCTTGATTCTACTAATGGGATCCACTGGTATATGAGCTGCTTTATCTTTCTCTCTAGGGTCTAAAGTCTTAATCATTACAACAATTATTCCTTAGTCCTTGAAAACCCTGGTATAGCTAGGTCTTCTTTGCACTTGGCTGTTCTATTATACATCCATATCAAAGGAAGTAAGCCATTGCTGTGTAGACAGATAGAATTTGTCTTTACATTTACCTTTTTGGTTCATCATATTCCGCTATCTAAAACCAGACTGTGCTTCAACATGAGAAAGCAATCCTCACTGGCCCTGGTCCTTTGTTGCTGCGTTCAGCTGGTTTAAGTCTAGCTGAGACCAAGTATAAATGTTGTCGCACCAGCGTTTGTATGGATGTCCTCGTTTTTTGGTTAACCATTTAGTTTCACGGCTTTTGATTGGCCACAACAACAACAATCTAGTAGTCAGAGTTCTGATTGGCTATTTTGAAATCACAGATAGGTGTGAGGATTTTTGATTCCCTTTTCTATTTCATATTCTGACAATGAATTCACTCCTGTGTGCTAACAGCTTAAAGCCTCCAAGTAACATTTATGATGGAGTATAAAGGTTTACAAACTATTTTATTAGATTTATTTGAAATAGAGACACATTTGCACTCACTGTGTTCTAATATGCAATTGAACTGAAATGTGTATTTTCTTATTGAAATATGACTCTGATCATGATTTACCATTTGACATTCCTTGCTGTTTTTAGTGTCACCAGTGAATTCACAGTTGTCACCTGCAGGATCGGGGAATTCAACCACATCAAGTAAACATTTCATATTTCCTATTCTGTTATTTATCTGTTATTTATGGTATTTAAAAAGTCATTGCATCACTAATAACAGTATAGCAGGAATACTATTGAGGGAGGAGGTACTACATTAACTCAATTAAGAGGGGTCAGCGGGGACCTGGACTGAAACAGTTTGAGAAGTACTAAAAGGGGGAGACAGAGTTCTGAGAACATGTGATATGAAAGGAAAGAATAGAAGATGTGTTGATAACAGGAAATGGAGTGAAGCCAAGACTTACGTACACCAACAAGTTTAAATTTCAAACCAATAGATGAAGGTTACAAAAATGGAATGGTAAGCAAAACCAAAGAGCGGAAGTGATGGACACCCTTAAAACCCTGAATGGCGATTGGCATGATAGGACATTGTGACTAGAAGAAGAACCAACTTATATGTTCCCATGTGTTCTAGAGCTTTTCTAACTCTTGTAAGGCGTTGTTAACAAATTTTGAGCCATATTGTGATAGAGGTTTGAGTATTTATGTCAAAGTTTTGCAATGAGACGAAGGTACAATAGTTATGTTTTCAGTTTATTTTTGCCCTCTTCTTTGTTCGACAATTAATATGTCATGATTTGCTGCACAGAATTACTTGTTATCAGAAGTTAACTGTGTCCAAAGAATGGATCAGGATTGTAAAAGTCAATCAGAGCACTGGAAAATCAGCTTTTGATAAACTGTTTTGTGTTTTACCAAAAACACAAATGCAAATTTCTATATTTTGGAGTCAAATTGGCCATTTAATCGGAAACTTTGTATTTCATACATACAAATGAAGTGTATGAGTCTGCTGCCAATGTATAGCCAATTTTGAATTGAAAATTGAAAATTATAAAATATCTCGCAAAATCGTACTGAACCTTGGGGACATTCCATGACAAAGTATGCCATTTCAGAGAAAATTGTAACCCATCTGTACCAAATTCCACCCAGTGGCAAGAATAATGGCCAAATTTTAACTTTCTATGATAAGCTGTTGCTGAAATATCAAAAACATTGAAATTTGGGGCCGAACTGCCAATTGATGTTGTTGGGGCAATTTTTCTTCTTCAACTGCCTGATATTTAACAATTATTTGGCGTCAATGCTTTCAGTGTTCCTGAAAATTGGCATCCAAGTGCACAGATTTAATAATAGCTTGAATTTTTGCTATTACGGTGGAGAATGAATATCTTGTAAACGCGTACCACAGCAGCAAGGCATCTCGAATTTCTGGCTCTTATTATCCTCGTGGTATAACCAAAAGCTGAATATGGACAGAATGTAATTGCTTAGTCTGTTACCCTCTTCTTTTCCCCTTCCCCACCCCCACTTTTAGCCATACATCTGGTAAACTACGACCCTTATAGGGTCTCCGGGCCCCAATGTACGCAGTTTGCAAAAATTATTATCCACCAAACGACTATTAACGAACATACCACTTTAAAACTAATAACAAAGCAACGAAGTTGTAAATCAATAAAGGGTTTGAGGGAATCACTATCAGTTTTGCTCATTTCTTAAAATGATGAACTATGCTGAAGTAACGTTTTGATTTATCAAAATTGGAAACAGAGTGTCTTCATGTTTCAATGTATCTTCTCGACTTTAGACAGCTTTTTAGATTTAAACTTCATCAACTTTTAATTTTTATGTAACTACGACGTCACAATAAGTAGCCAGTTGCTAGCTGGGGAAGGTCATGTATTAAGCCTTCCTCAACTTAAGTATCAGTCATAGAAACAGGTGGTAGAATGATGGAGAATAGATATCCGTTGATCAGCATGTTTTGCGAGATTGCTTTCTACTTTATTAAACCTTGATCTTCAGTCGCTTCATTTTTTTATGATTTCTTTCAGTGAATCAGTTGACAAGGCAACAACAGCCAAATTCACAGCAACAACTACAACAGCAACAGCAATTCGTCAATAACTTACCTTCCCAAGGGCAAATGTCACCAGATGGTAATTCATTTTGTTACTTGAGGATATTGTAGTTTATTCTAGCTTACAATTTGATCATAAACGGGAAAGTCTCCCCAAAAGCAAATATTAGACAAATTATTCGAATACACAGATGAGTTGTGTTACCTTCGCAACAAATGGATCTCATGTTCCTGATATGGATATGTAGTTATGGAGCAAATAGTTGATCTGATGTGATGCGATAATATGAAGTCTACCAAAGCATAGGTTAGCAATATCTTAATCAAAAATGATCCGAAAATAGCTGTAAAACCAAGTCATACATAGATCGGAAGATTTTGTGATTTAAATACCAAACTTACTAGGACTAGTGCTAGTTCTTATAGAAGCTTCTCCACTTGCATAACAGTTGCCTATGCTTTAAAAAATGCCTTCACGATGCCCCAAGTTAAGTTAAGCCCACCATTTTTTGAGTTTTATGCTGACCTTACTGTCCTCTTTTTTGTTAATAACTGAAATGCTACCTATAAAACACAGGTACAATGTATCAGAGTTGAGCTCTAATTTGGTATTTATGTTTAATTTATATTTTCCAATTTTGGAATCTTTACATGTAGATTTGCAGGCTTAGTTTTCTGGTGTAAAATTCCATTGTCTATTGATAAAGCGGAGGGTTTCATCATTTCCCTATCAAATTTTCTAAATGCTTTCTTTCAACCTTGACTTGTACAATTTTCGAAAGACGTATTTTATTAAGGTATTTTATTAATACTTGCCATAATGTATAGGGAGGACGTTCATATTTGAACTCATTCCTTTTTATCAAAGGATGAATTACACGGTTTCTAAAGTCTGGGTAACTGTTCCAGTATGATTCCATTGTCAAAGAGAGAGAGAGAGAGAGAGAGATATGTTTCGTTAATGACATCCGATCAAGATCTTGATGGTTCAAGTGTCGCGGTAGAGTTTTTCTAGCGTTGTCAATGTTAGCTTCTTTCGTGGTTCCTTTCATAGTTTGGCTAATCAATGCCTCTGCGCTGTTCCATGCAAGATGTAACCGGATCCTTTACTTACCAGTGAAATAAATAAGAGATGCTTAGCCCCGTCTCTATCTAATAGAGTAGGCGTTGTTAAATGTAATATGTTGAAGCAATTGAATGGAAATTAGAAGTGTTAAGACGTTATTTGTTACTTTAATCATAGGGTAATACTGCCAAACCCTCATCAGACAACTCCTCATAAAAAGTTAGTCTTATTGTTTACTCTTATATCCTTTTGTATATTTCTTTCAGCACTTTCACCTACAAGTCTTTCAACGCTCTCACCAGGTATTGCATTTTAGAATAATACATCGAATAATAGTCTTCCTCGAAGATATTGATGCTTATGCACAGATGTTAAGTGGTGGTGGTAAGTTGAGGCACGTGATCAATGGACAAAGACTAAGCCTCCGGTGTATTGGTAAAGGCTTTGATTCCACTGCTATTTATATGTTTAATATATTCACTCCCAATGGAAATTAAAGTTTCATGCTCATGTAATGGACTTCCAAATTGATCATAGTTCTATTATTTGTCTAATGTATACCTCGTAGGAGATTACATAGAACATTAAAATAGAGAAATTGAAAAATATAACTTTTGCATAGAAAATTAGAGGTAGATCAAAAATATCTCGCAAAGTGAATTTGAACGAAGTTACAGTCCCCTCTTGTAACATCGTCATCTCCGTATGTTCCATGTTCACTGAATCATAAGTTTAAGGTTCAATTAGACATGATAGAATTGTTACTGCCTGCTTTTTTGGCGGAGGATTTATTGTATACTTGATGTTGTATTATCTTTTGCAAAGAGATGTAATTGAATGTATATTGATGTGTATTATCAACACAGTATGGACATCTTTCATAACTTCACCTGCAAGATTCTATTGCCGTGACGCAGTCACATAATTAACATTACCATGAGAATAATTAATGCAAAGGAAAGCCTAATTGTAGTTTTTTTCTACTAATCCCTAGGATCTTCGTTACCAGGATACATGTCTGATGTTAACAGTGATAATGGCACCAACCAGGGACAAGGACAGCAAAACGTGCAAAGTACGTATGAACCACACATTCTTGCTTGTCTTTTCACCATTGACACACTATGGGGTAGGGAGCGTTCTTTTCTGTACCAGCAAAGACCATATATACAGATGTTTAGCATTTGTTCCACATCTCTCTGTCGATTTTTTTGGTTTCTAGTGTATGACAGTATTTTCTTTGGCTTCCGAAAGAGTGCTTTCTGTCATGTAATATCAATGGAAAGGTTCTGTTTTTTGTTCTGTTTTGCAGAAATACCACGGTTTCTTCGTCCTTTAGAAGATGAAGGAGCGTTGTTCTTTTCCCGTCTAAGATTGGGTTATTGGTACTATGATATATACATGTAAAGCGCTGGATATACTTGCTGTACGTAGTGCCACTGGCGTGCGACATTTTGACGTAATTGCCTCTTACCATGGATATTGTCGTAAATTGCGAATCCCTAGACGCTGTAAGCTGGATGATTAATTGTAGAGGAAGAAACCAATCCAACACTCTCAAATATTAGGACTGTACCTTTCCTGATCAATCTCAAAACACAATCGTCCACAAACATCTTACAATCGGTGAAGATAACGCTATTCGCGACATTTATCTGTCACATATAACATTGCATCATCACGTACAATCATCATGACTCGGCATTCTCCGTCTGTTTACAATATCGAAAATATTTACAAAAGGAAACGATCATACGTACATTAATGCAACATTCTAGTGATTCATATAATAAGGAATTTATATGACATATTACTCAGCATAACGTGTTTTTGTGAGACACACGCAGAGAGATTCCCTGAGGTGATTCCCCTGAACATGCTATTTCCCGTCACAGATGTCTGTTTGGGCAAACCTTGGGAAGGGTAATTTTTTAGATTGAAACTCCAACAGATTGGTATAATCTCGAATGATTAAGGGGGGAAACATGTCACTGACCATCTCCCTCTTATGAAGCTACGTACACAAATTTGCCGACCAACTTTACTCTCATACCGACATCGTTTTTCTTCCATATATCATAGACAATGGCATCGAGAGCAGCTAAGAGAAGACATGAGGGTGCAGGAGATGCAAAACCTAAAGTTTGGGCAGCAAGGGTTTGCCCATTTGCGGAGAGAGTGTTATTTGCAATGCGAGAACTCGATGTTGATTTTGATTATGAAGCTGTGGACTTGAAGAACAAGCCGAAAAGAGTTCTGGAGCTGAACCCTTTAGGATTGGTAAGGCCTCTACATCACTGCATTTAACTTTTTCATTGTCACGTTATAACTGATATTGTAAAAAGGCCCATAATTAGGTTGATATCTGTACCTTGGACAAACGAAGTTCAAAGGAACGATAATTTTTCCTGGATTCCTATCCTGGTGATAGCATTTTTTCTATTTCTCAAATACTCTGTCATCACCAATCATTTAAAACCATTTCTTTCCGTCACTACTTTGCAACTTTCAATGTGCTTTGAACAGATTGACAGGGTGGATGGCATTTCTTCCATCGTATAGTCACATGGTACACAGAGCTCGGTGTATCAAACTGGGAGGAGCTGTATTTCGACTCCTACAGGTGCTTCATTGGGAGCTAATGTAGCGAGTGTAGACAATATAGAGTGTGTTCCCATACGGTTTTGCCGAAACTTTGTTGGCAGAGCACACGCCCGATAGCGTTGGTCCATGGCGGTGGTTACGAATCTCTTTCTTTATTTAAACATTCATATCATGGAACTGTCTTATGTTCACAGTGCCTTGGTTATGATTAGCAAGGTACCAACCATTGAATATTGCCAGTCAACATGACTTGAATTAATTTGACAAGCAAATGTACAGGCTGCACTTCTTTTTTTCGTAAACGAAGAAACGACTCATATCATTCCAGCATACGTAGTACGGTAAATAAATAATTCGTGAATCCTCCTGACCTTGACGTGGCGGTAAATACAGATTTAAATAGTAAAAATGAGGCTGGACATATTGAAAAAGACATGCAAAAACTCCATTGGCGGCAAGTTTATCACAGCAAAAGTAGTTCGCAGGTTTAGAGGAGCTACCTTGCACCGTGAAAATTAAAGTTTAAGGTGCTCCTGAAAGGTTAAAGCCATTTGTGGAGAACGTTATACGCGTACGAGGCACTTGTGAGAGCTTTCATGTAGCAGTGAAAGCGTCTCTTATTTACTTTCTCCCCACCAAAATCCTATTAAACAATGAACAATAGAGTACATTGATCAGGTACTAATGAAGTATGTCAATAACAATAGCCTGAAGTAAGTACTATAGCAGACTACCGGCGAAGGCGCTAACGTAGTATACTAATTAACAATTAGTAGAACTAGGCATAAAATTGAACAGTGAAGAGGCATATGATTAAGCATGAAGCAGCACATGTTCATACAGTAAAGAAAGATATTACTAAAAAATGGAAACAGAAGTGTTTGATCAACTAAATAATATGATAGAATCTCAGCAGAGTGAGAACGAAGGGTGATCTATTCAGTCCCAAAACTACTCTGAACCAGTTGTTGGAGACAAGAAAATTATAACTCTATTCATCCTTTTTATAATAACGCCACAGATACAAAGAGTACATGCTATGGTTAGTTAATTCTGTTACATTTATTTAAACAGTATACATATGTGAACTTTACAAACAACATGTTTGGCCCCTAATAAAAATCTACGTTTTAGTACCCCATAAACAAAAACACCCCCCTGAATAAGTAACGTGAAAATGCAGCGCTCAAGACTGTAATGAGCCACTAGTCAAATCTTGGTACTGCAGTTGGATTACGTGCCTTAATGTCAAATAATCGTTAATAGCCCCTTAGATTACGACTAGCAGTTAATAGCGGCTTCGTGTGGGCCGAAGTTTGCGCTGCTGTATTTCTTTCGAGACTAGACAAACACGAGCACACAGTCACCTACTCAGTGAGTTTATAAATGTCAAGTCATAACATTATCAGTATGATAGAGCAATATAGTAACTATAGTAATATGACTTATATCAGCCAGCAGATTACGCAGCTTCGTCCTTCCAGTGTTCTTTCATAAATCTCTCCTTTTAATCAACGTTTTGATTTTCTCCACTTCTTAATTTGTCCTCATGCCTGTTAAGGATAGTACTAACAGTGTGCAGAAATTTAATGGGGACCTATCTTTACAAAGTTACGTAAGAGTTCTCCAGAAGTCGTCTCCCTTCTAACAGAACAGGTTGTGCAAACCCTTAGGGTTAATAATAATCCCGGTCATCAGAAGGCTTCAGAACTAGACGTTTTTGCATGACAAGAGATAATAACATTGAAATATGTTTCGGGGACCCCTTTTACATTATTCGACTTTCTAAGAGCGTCAATAGTAAGGAAGCAAATCCCCTTTGGGGTTTTCGTAGCACAGTTATTTTACAAAAGACAGTCACTCCTCGATTACCATTTTGCATCCGCTTTATTTTTAACCAAGACCAAATTTATACCCTACAGACTGTACATTAACCTATCCTGTACCAAAGTCATCGGTACTTAAATTGTAGGAGGTTGTAACTATGGTCGATTCCTTACAGAGACGAAGTTTTTCTGATGAGATTTGAAAACGAGAAGAAACGTAGTATTAAGAGTATTATGAAACTGTTGTCTTTGGCAGACATTGGTTAAAAGACGATCTGTTATTACGAAACATAACGATAATGATGATGGATTATATCTTATTCTGAGTGTATGACTAACGGTGGAGACTTCAGCGAAAATGTGACGTGTATATCACAATTCGGGTACGTATTTAAGAGTGTTCTTCATTGTATAACATAGGTCTTTAATAATAGCCTACTCATTGCTTTTCAGGTTCCCGTTCTTGAGGACCTTGGAACTGCTCTCTACGAATCAATGATTTGTGTCGAGTATGTAGATGAAACCTTTGAATCCCCCAGCAGGAAGAGGCTTTTGGAAGGAACACCTGTAGACCGGGCACTAGTGAAAATGGCAGGAGATTATATCAACTCGAACGTGGTATCTTTGATAGGTCAAAGCCTCAGACAGATGACAAAAGATGAAAGGTTAGAAATATTCAACAAGTTACTGAAAGCACTGGCTGGCGTCGATACGAAAATGCGAGAATTTTCTCCAGATGGTCCATTCTTCAGTGGCAAGACTCCAAACTACCTCGACATTGCATTAATGCCAATCATTAGACGGTTTGATGTTATAAATTCCATTTTTGGATTTACCTACCCTGATGCACCTGAATATCAAAGGTTCCTTAAGTGGAGAGAAACGTGCCTGGCTCTTCCTTCCTACAAGAAAATAAGTGATGACGTCACTGACGAAGAGCTGAGAAAATTCTATAAAAGTAGACTGGCACCTGAAACAGCATAAGAACGAAACCTTGTAGGATTTTAACAAGATATGTTAAAGAGACGTGTGACATTTACTGGAGGTCATTAACTACTTTTTGGTGAAATCTTCTTCTTACATAATATTATGTAACATCACGTCACACCACAGCACACCCATTACATAACATTACATGGCATCGCATCACACCATATAATATCACGCTATGCCACATTAAAACATATTATAGCACATAGCATCCAGCTACATCACACCATTTCAAATGGCATCACACTACATCGTATTACATATGATCACATAACATCACACCCCACTACATTTACCACATTCTACTACACAGCAGCGCACCATATCACACCAGATTGCATCGTACCACATTAAATTAGGTCACCCCATAGTATATCAAATCGCAATACATTGCTTTAGATCAGATAAAATCATGTTACATGACTCAACTTTCCATGTCGTCACATTTCTAGATCACTGCGCATTATACCACATCAAATTTCTAGATCACTGCGCATTATACCACATCACATTTCTAGATCACTGTGCATTATGCCACATCACATTTCTAGATCACTGCGCATTATAGGCCTACCACATCACATCGCACACTATTATATTACACTACATTATAGAACATCCCATTACATTGCAACGCATCCAGTGCTTTAGACTACTCATATCATACATTTTGCAATACTTCATTATCACGTCACATCGTATTACATCATACCACAGCATATCATATCACAATATCTTGATTCACATCACGTCAGATCATGTTACATGACACCATATACCCTCTTATCAAAAGTAGATGATATCGCATTATATCACGTTACAGGCTATCATATTATACTACATAAAATCACAACCCGTTGCATTACAACACATCATATCGCATTACATGATAGGCCTACCTTACATCATATCTTACAGAATTGCATTGCTCTCGTTTTACATCACATTACACAAGATTACATCATGCAACTGTATATAACATCACAAAACTCCACATTTTTCCAAGTCTGTTAACGTACAAACTGAAAAACGTCATTGTCGTTTATAGAATAGTGCGATCTCGACACACTCTCATTTTTTCCACTATACACGGAAGCCACCGGAATGTCATAACGGACACTTTTACCATAGACTTTGACTGCCAAAGTCTAGCACAGAGTAGCTTTTTTTCTACTTGGCCCCCGCAGTTCTTGTATAATCTTTCATGGAGACGCTGGTGTCACACTGTATACCAGTCGGGCGTTGAATATTCGCATATTGTACCGCCGTTGCTTATTCTCCCGTTTTTAAATAGACACATATCGTATCATTTGCATTTGTCGTCTCTGTGATTGAAAATCTGCATGTGGTTTCATTTTTGTTTTTAGTTAGTCAGACCCGTAGACCCTCCCCCCATTTAAGATGTTTGCAATATCTGCATTGGGAGACTCTTTGTTTCAGATGTAACGTGTTTCATACGTTATCATCTTGGTAAGAAAAGATGGAAAAGGTTGCGACGACTTACTAGATTCCTATGGCATCTCTGTGATCGCTGTTTTGCGCTTTTTGACTTCCTGTTTGTGGTTGAAAAAGGTAGGTACAGCATCATCCCTTAACATGTTCCTTGCAGGCTCCTGACTAAGCAATTTCACTGTTGAGTCCTCTTGGAACATTTCCGGCAGAAAATGGCCTCTCGGCTTCGTCCGTCGACGGTGTTTCAGGCGATGCAGAGGGGAAAGCGATGACGTCACAAATGAAAAGTTTTGGAAATTGTATGATTTGACTCCAGGTGTCAAAAGGAAATCGTTGATTGGCTGCTTCTCAAAACACCGGATCTGCAGTGTACATAGTGTATAGACTAGAGGAGTTTGAATTTTAGAACTCTTTGGTCCAAACGCTATCGATATTACTTGGTACCTTACGTTAGGAGACAGGATCAAACAATAAGTTTTTGTTAGATTTAAAACGTTTAAAAGTTCATATTTCGGTGTTAGGAAAGGGAAACTATCTCAATTTTGGCTAAAGACGTTCATCCTAAGAGGGCAACATGAAATTTGAGTATTTTGTCCATAATTCAAACATTTTCAAAATCTTGACGTCGCACTTTCCATCGGCATTAGAGTCAGGGATACAAAAATTACTCATCTTAAACAGCCCTGTCATCCAGTCACAGTTGACAGCGCGACATCGTGGCACACTGAACGCTTTTGCAACTTTTCTTGATGAAGTGGTAATCATAAAATGTAAACAAGGAAGATCAAATTGTGGGCAATCACTGAAGATTTCAACTACAATGATTCACGTTTTCATGTCGTAACTTTGACAAGTACTGCTATTGTGACGTCATATCCGCTGAGTGAGAACAAGTCTGAAGGAGGAAATGGTGCTGTGCATGGAGAGAACATACACAGCCCATTGCTAACATTAGTTTCTTTTTTACATGTTACCAAGGACCCTGACAGCAAAAATACCAACGAATTTGAGTTTCTCAGGTTTAAAACTACCATTTTAGACATATCTGTCAATATCCCAGATGCGCCCTTTAAAGTAATTTACCTTCCTGGTGCAAAATACTTAAGTAAGCACCGACTTCTGCACAATTGCGGTGTAAACAAAAATACAGAGTTCTTACAACAAAGCATGATAAAGATAGCACTCTGAGGTGGTAATAATTAAAATATCTGTCCGTGCTAGACTAATTAAACATTGTGAAAGCATTAAATTTACAGTCTGCTATGATTCTTGTACATTGCTATGCTTCTTGTATGTCAGATTTTGTTGTCTACTGCCCTACTGGTTGACAGCCAGACTGCTTACATCTTCGCTTCGACTGGAGGTACCAAGCTGTGGCACGCAATATGGTAAAGATGACTGAGCTCCACCCTCTACATACAGTTTTATTTAGCAAGTGATGCCGAGAAAATTGCTATATTATTTTCAAAATGTCATAAAACGTTCTAGAGCATTGTTACACAATCAGCCCCTTTTGTGTAGAAAATATCTACTTTTTGTCCCTGAAGCCAATATTCTGTTCATCGAAAATACGTAAATGTGCGTTTCTAAGGGTTTGATTCATGATCAGAGAAATGCAAAAAGCACTGTTATTGCTCTTCGATGATTCTTTTTGAAAATTATGGAAGAAAGGTGAAAAACTTTATTTCACTCGATTCAATTCGATATAGGTTATGGCCCCCAACGTACAAGCGGTTAAGGCTCTCATCCGCTTAATTCTTATCTGAGTAATTTATCGTAATCAGGTCATTTTGTCCACGTGACTTCATGCTGTATAACCGTCTACTTTTTGGATAGCCACATCGCTACTCCTATGTTACCACTTTCCTCTTTGCTTGTATACCGTGTATGCGAAAGTTACTTGTGTCCTGTTGCTGTACAGGTCACTTAAGTACTATCTTTGATTTTCATTTTTAGCATGACGTCGTAGATCATAATCCTTGTCTGTTATCTAATCCTCCTTCGTATGACAATTGCAGTATCTTTTTTTTCCGCCCTAAGCATTTTAAATTTGTTTCGACCCTCTTTTATTATCCGTGCTTGGCACGATGATGTATTGTACGACTTTGCAGACGCCGCTCGTAATTTTTGCGCTTGAGGACTGTCTTTGCTGATGCGATTTTAAACAAAAATTTGTGGTTCCCAAGACGACATCACTTCTTAGCACTTTATATTCTTAACTATTACTCACCTCCACTGTTCTCTACATCAATCAACCGAAACGAATTTAACAAATGCATACTAGAATACTGTTAGTGATATCTTGGAACACTGTACCTAGCGCCCAGTACCCCCAGTTATTGTAAGGGACCAATGAAAAAGTACATTCGCTATATTTTGACCATCTTTATCCCCTCCTACCTCAAGTTCGTTTTCGCAAGACTATCTTTACGAGAATTTGCTGTCACCTCGAACCTGCCCCTCAAGGAGACAAAGGGACAGCTACGGCAAAAGAAGGTATTTTCATGTATTGTACGAAGGTATTTCTGATTCCTACATATTTCAATTTGATATTACAGCATTTTGGGATCTTCTGTTTTGCTGTATACTTAGTATCCATAAGACATTGATGCAAGTTAGTTATTAAGTTGTCTGGTGTAGGAGTGAGTGAATAACGGATGTATTACAGGAATTAGTTCAGTTAAAGATTATGAATGGGTTCCCCATTCATAATCTTTGTTGAAGTGAATTGGGTTGCCTGTTAATTCGAGCATTTTCTTGCGTCCTAAAATCCGAGGAACGGGTGTCGTTGAGCGCATCACACATAACATTCGGAGAAAATCGAACCTACACTTCTAAATCAAGTACAAAAATTAAAAGCTTCTAAACTGCACATATAGTTTTCAATTTAGTGCAGATTTTCGCCCGGAAAAGCGCTTGTTTTTATGAGAAATAATATAATTAAGAAAAACGCGGTATTTGCTATGAAATTAGGGCATAAAAGCTGTTTCTCGAGAAAAAACGACTAACCTTCAAAAAAGGGAGCAGAACGTGCAAGCATGTACACGTTTTGAATTTCGTAAGCAGGTTTTAATAGATAAGGAAATTGTGGTACAGTTTTTATATGGGTATTTTGGATAATGGATGAATGAAAACTGCAAAAATGAACCTAACTAACCGCGCAATTCTGGGATGTTTCCGAGACCTCTGGCAAACCCCAGGAACCAAATCCGCAACTTGACCCCTTGTTGAAACTACGATTCTATTATTTCGTATGCAATATGCCATACCCCATGCCGACTGCATAGGAGTTTTATATCTGAAGGCAGCACCAACAGTTCTTATGGGGGCATTCTCGTACTCTTCCTTGGGAGGGGAAACTTGTGGAATCTTGATTGCGGACTGATCTTGAAATAACAAATAATTCATCCACGACTCCCTATCGACTTAATGCTGGAATGTGGTTTAAATGGAGGAACGAAGAGCTTGTACCCATCAAGTACATGACATTTCCTTAAGCTCAACGATCAGGGTGTAAATCATCCCATGCTTATTAAGATCCAGACATATTGACGGACAGTAACTTGCGCTAGTTCTGAAAATGTGCAAAAATTTACAGTGTCCGGATGTTTGTCGCAAAGAGGTGTAGACGCCTAATGTTTGCAATAAACTTATAAAAGTGACATAGGAGGTTTGTTTTATACTGCATATGATTAATCATGGTGCACTCTGCTTTTGCTTTTATGAATGAAACAGTCAAGCTTCATCTCCATCCAAGTGTTCCGTTATCCATTGAGAAGATCGCTATTCTTGTACCTAAGCTACTGGCAAGCTAAACTCATCCATTTCTATATAGATATCGTAAAATTCTTTTGTAGGCCCCCCTATTTTTTTTTAACAGTATGGAGAAAAATGCAGCCTGCTCACCAGTTCCAAAATTAATCGTTAGTTCACGAAAGAGTTCCCAATATAGCGTGTGTCATTATGCACTTTTCTACTGCTTCACTTACAAGGGGTCATTCAAAAAGCACACACACTTTGAGTGTGGTAGGGTAAAGAAGGGCGGAAAGAAACAACTTATTCTTTGATGATATCCTAATACTATTTCAAAGTAGATAGAGTAGGGTGGTTATACAGCAACAAACTTGAACGTGCATGTTTTTGAACGGCTCCTGTGCAAATACTGCGCATGTCTTTGGATAGAACACAAATGAAAGCAACTGAAAAGAACAACTGCGATAACTATTAAGTTACGCCTAAAAAGTTACGTCGGTCCCACCGCTCATCGGTCACTAAGCAAAACAAAGTACAAATCCATATGTTAATTTGTAGTATTTGTAGTTTTACACAGATTTCTTGTTTCAGGGTCGCGACGAATGAATGCTTTCAAACGGTTAACCGTGCAAGTTTGGGACCTGCTACAAAAGCGTCCAGGCAGAACTGGCGCATAGTGGGTACGATTTTTGAATAATATAGTTGTTCTAGACGAATGGAGGGAGAACTTTCGCATGTCAAGGGAACGTTTTATGATCCTATGCAATCTTCCGTGTTCATTTCTTACCAGAAGACATACCAACATGAGAAAGCCCATATCTGTGGAGAAACAAGTTGCAATCACCTTGTATTATCCGGCTGACGAGGGGAGATATCGAAAACTTGCGAATGCGACTGGTGTTTCAAGATCTGTAGTGGTTCGAAAAGTTACGAGAAGAAACGGAAACTAATGGCTATGACCACGGGCTTCCAGTAGCATGTGAGTCTTCAGTAATATTTTTGGCTATTACTGACGACTCGCATGCTAATAATCTTTAATACCTTGGCAAACAGATGCAATGTGTCTTATGAAACTAATACGAATACGACCATATGAAATAATAGGGGGCCAAATCTCCTATGTGATCAAAATGCTAGATTTACCGAACCAGATTTGTTAATACGTATTGATACTGAGTAGTGACCCTGACACAGTAGAACAATGGCACTATTAGTAAACTGCCTCAAATGCTCTTTTTCCAGGAAAATTTATCTAACGAACACTCGTGTGCATGTCACCAGCCTCGTTCTCAGTTAACCGCGCAAAAACGTGCACGGTACAGGTACCATGTAAACGATATTCCTAACAGGAACACTTTTTGACCGGCACCATGTAGACGCCAGTTAGACGGCACGGTACTTAGCCGGTACAAAACTTGAGCGGCACCGTATAAACGCAGCCTTAATTATGCTTGTAAACTAATCAATAAGCAACCATTCATAGAAACAACTGCAGAATTACAACATAATTAAATAGGCCAGATAAAAATTGTAAGTGCATGAAAATGTTACAGGATTCCTTTGGGGGAAGGATGTATAAAGAGGAAATTACCTAAACTAGTGCAAAAACAGTTTAAAAAGAGCATTATCTGTAAAAATGCGCCTTCCTACACAATCGTTTTAGTTTGTGACTTCAAGAGAGAAACCAAACAAAACAGAGATATAGAAACTCTGGGTTATAAACGAACCCTGTTGGCAAGCACAAGGCTCGATATTTAGTCTACACGTTAATGTATGGTCCTATCATTGAAGCTTGGAAACATCAAAAGTCATATAGTATGTTTCATAGTTTCTATAGTTGTATAATGTTGTTTAATGAATGTAATTTTGTCGTATCCATGTTTATAATGTAAATGAAAGAGTGGAACCTCTTCTTTGTTGATCAATTCTGTAAGCTAAGGAATGCTCTGAAGCAGAAGACGTACTTGCGGCGGGAACTTTAATAAGGCCTTGTGCAATTTTCAAAAAATGTGGTCCCTTCACATTGAAGGCTACGTAGATTGTCCGATATGCTTCACTATTTCTTGATCATTTCTACAAAACCCTTCGTAAGATCTACAAGCTCAGCATCCGTTACGTCCTCAGTTATTTTCTTGTACGACGGGTACGCATAACACGCCTCTATCCATTTCAGATA
>JAAAKL020000781.1:0-36659 GCA_010016065.2 Carybdea cf. marsupialis auct. non (Linnaeus, 1758)
AAAGATGAGTAAGCGTCCATCGTCCCCCCCCCCACTTTCCCTCCCGAAAAAATTGGCCATTAAGCTAATGTCAATAATCTTGTACAATTCTCGTAGTCAGTGTAAACTGGATTCAATCCAATGTGAAGATCAAGATTGCGAAAAATCGGTGTATAACGTAATGTAACATAACAAATACGTAGATATTTGACCTTGTACACTCTCTAAACTTGAATCGTGCCTTTGTCACGTGCATCTTGACCTTGTCTGACATAAGTTCAGAGGTCAGCAGGACAGGCCTTTTTATTACTTAAATACGAAATGGAGTTATTCATCGATGCTTCTTGGTAAGGAAGAGCTCTTGCTCACACCTGTATTGTATTTTCTAAGACGATTGACAACTGCAACCATACAGAAAATGTTAGATACGCCCCCCAAGTTTAAACGAACGTCAGTACAGAAGCCAGTTTGGTACAGGACTTATGAGACAGACCTGTTAATCCTTCAAGTTAACAGAGAAATATTTCATCTTCAAAGCTGACTTTTCCAACCATTTCCTTTGGGACAAGCCCGCGGGGAAAAGTCACAAACTGTTCTTTTACGCGGAGCACCATACTCCACAGTTGCTTTCGACGGGAGAGGCACCAGCACTGCTTTTTAGAAGTTAAAACCACAGGTTTTCCCTTGGAAGAACCTCATTTAGAGAACGCTACGATTAAGCTAGAGGGAATATGGTTAGATGCAGGCTAACAACATCCACCTTAGATCCAACCCTCTAGATGTAGCCTACTTATGTTGTACACGTGCTAGGCTCCTCTTCAGTCCTTCGAACTCTGTCCCTCTAAGACCAACTGTAAAGATTGGAATTTCCCTATGTTGCAAATGTTGCATCGTTTTTCTACTTATATTACTATCAATGAGACAGTAAGCAGGCAGATATCGTGGGGAATGTGATTGATCTTTCCTATAAGCCCAATGTCTATCAAAATCCTATTTAGTTCGAAGAATGACTTCAGCCACATTTGTTTCCACCAATTCTGATGCTCACATTTTTTACAATCCGTCCCGGATCTTTTTTGATCGGATAGCGTTGTGTCTGGATTCCGATTCCGATCAGATTTCCATACTTTTAACTATGAACTACAATCTAAATCGAGCTGCACAGGAGCGCTGTAGTCCTCCAAAGTATTCCAACTTGTTGTGGTTGATTTAAAGAAATACCTACATCTAACGTGTGTATACCATTCGAAAGCCGCACTCTTCTTCTTCTTCTTTCAGCATATTCCCTTCATCAGGGGTTGCCTCCGCGGATGATGCATTTCCATTTCAGAGGCGTATTCTCCAGCTGTGCCAAAAATTGGCCCTATATAACCAAAAATATTTGTACGTTCTCAAATTATTTGCTAGTTTCTTCATTACATCAAATCTAAGTGTAGTACTATGTTAATGAAGTTGCTTTTGTCAAGTCATATAATTTAAGAAATTCTTTGCAAAACCATGGGCCACTCGACATCCCGATTTCACTGTTTAGTCTCAAGTCTGTATAGAATACCACGCCAAGTTGCTCATCTGTCCTGAACTCTCTGTACTGCTTCTGCTGAGGCAAGGCGTGCTACAACGCTCAATGTCATTGAAAACAATAGAATCACAGGGAGGCAGTTTGACTCAGGCACAATCATCTTCAGTCAAAAAAGGGTCCCAACGCGTGCTATCGAAAAAGATCACTCATTAGCTGAAAACAGAAATCGAATAACTCGACCCAGGAGGGTCTTATTGAGAAAGATAGAAGGACAGATTTGCAGTGGAGATAGCCTTTCAAAGACAAAAAAGTACTACTTTAGACTTACCTTGCATGAACATGCAAATTGTGGCAAAACTATTTTTGTAGCACGCCTAGTTCAAAGCTGCACCTTATGCGTCTGTTCCATTTTGTCCTATCTTCGAAATCCTTTTCCCTTTCTTCTTCCTAGAAGTTCCATCTCCATAACCTCTCTTCCCAAGTATTCTCTATCTCTTCTCACGACATGCCCAAACCACCTTAGCCTAGCCTCTCTCATTTTCCACCCAATTGATTCGACTTTTTCTGTGCCTCTGATTATTTCATTCGTTATCTTATTCTTTTTTGGTACTCCGATTGTACACTTAAGCATTTTCAGCTCTGCTATCTCCATTTCGCTTCCTGCTTCTTAGTTATTGAGTTACTGCCACTGTATTTAGTCCATACAACATTGCTGGCCTCACCGCCGTGCTATGTACTTCTCCTTTTACTTATGATGGCAAAGTTCTGTCACAAATACATCCGAAAACCTTCCTTTTCTACACCTTTTAACATACCGCTCTGGCTATTTCATATGGATTTCTTCTCTTGCGTTACCATGAAGGACGGCTGTTTCGATTGTGTCACGAAAGCTTAGTGAACCTCGTTGACACACATTTTGGTTGACACTTCTGGATCCACTTCTGTTCACTGAACAAACTTCCAAAGTCCACATCCACGAAGCACGTGCTCAATTCTGAATTTCCAGTTTCCGTAAGTTGAATCTTTAAATATTTTCAAGGTAAATTTGGAAAACATAGAGTGCCCTGCCATGTTACTAACTTTATAAGGTAATCAAATGTTCAAAAGTAACAGCTTTCTCCTTCTAAAATATCCTAACATATCCTGTAGTCTCTGGGTCAGCCTGTAGCCATCGGGATCCATAACCTGTTGACTTTGGGGTGTAAAGGTTGAGAACACAATAAACGTGAAATGCATACGGCGCTGGAGGGAATCAAACCCAAGATCTCCCAAACCAAAAGCGCCGACTTAACCACTGCTAATAGTACAGAAGTTAAGTCGACAATCCTGGAAGTCGATTACGAATTCTCACCTCCACTAGCAGTTTTTTTCGTTTCGCTCCGAGCTTCTTCAGTGCCACTTTCCATCAAAAGTACTCATGTTCGTTCGCGTCTGAGTGCATTCTTGGGTCAGATGAAGCGGCATAATGACTGGCTCCACTTTTTAGGCAGAAGAATTGTAAATCTTGTGAAATTTTTGTATCCTTACAGGAGGTTGGCCCAGGGGTTGGTGTCCCATCCACGAACAAAAGTAAAGTTCCAACTCTCCTACTCAAGTACCTACGATGACACTTTTATGTTCATAACACAGTCTGTGACAGAAAGGTTATGCCACTGGTCCCTCATCTCCTTCATCCTTGCCTCTTCTTTTGAATAAAAACAGTAACATATGTTTCTAAAATACGTGCTTGTGAAACGTAAGTACTACTAATTTTGGATAAAGAATCTATTCTTCAGTCTTTAAGATTAACCTTTCACTTATAAGTGTACATTCCAAGAAAGGTCATCCATATGGAACGTGATGGCTTGTTGTAATCTGAAATCAAATTTCTGTGAAGAACTGAAGATGTTCATGAGTTATACTGCTTTATATTTCATCCCAGTATTTTACATTGTTAAAAGACTACCTACCACAAATTGAACTAGAGTGGATGTACGCAAAAGAGATAATACAGGATTGTACAGTTAGAGTGGGTAATATTTAATGAATTGGGCAGAGCTAGGGCTTCTCACCAGGCGTACTCTTATAACTCTTTCCTTCGGCTCCTGTTGCGGTCTAGTGGCTTGACTCTTCCTAAACAGTGGCCTTGAGAATAAGTGAAAGTGTTTAAAACAACTATCATTGATTATGAAGTATTTACATCTGTCATCTATTGTATTAAATACTTACTAGAATAGAGAATGCCCCCGTCCTGGTTAGTTGCGACCCTTATGTAGAACTAGTGTTGCCAACAGCACGGTATTCTCCCGCACAGTGCGGTATTTCAGGGTGCTTGTACGGTGTACGGTAAAGACCCCTACCGTACACTACAATGTACGGTATTTTAGAAAAATTGAAAAATTCACTAAAAGTTACAGCGTTTCGTTAACCCACAGTCAGCTCTACGAGGCGCGTCCTGGTATCCAAAGCCTGTTTCCATCAAAGGCTATAGAGAAAGGAATGGACTTCCCACTTTACTCTGCCTGTTGTTAGGTCTGATCCACACTAGAATTTCACGCAAGTGCTCATACTTTTTCCAAATAAAGCTTTTTGTGTGTGATAAAAAACATGTTTAAAATGCGGATTTGATTGCCTTGAAGTACTTTTAACGCACTCGAGCCTTCTAAGATTTTTATGGGCGTGAAGATGCCCCTCCGTCCCCTTCCCTTCCCCATGCGGTGTTTTGCGCGACCAAAGTTGGCGACCCTACATACGACCGAGAAACTTAGTCGAGGACTTGTTACTATGTATATTAATCCTCGCCAACAATTCGCCTCAGATACCTCTAGAAGACGTTTACATGGCTTCCCCGCTAACCTGCAAAACTTATCATACTTTGCATAGAAACAAGAAACAGCTGCAGTCATACAGATGAAAGAATCAGCGGTTAACAAAGAGACTGTACACTGCAGATTTGCTCCTACTTCAACACAAGATGTAAGAGTACATATTTGCATAGGAATACACAAAAACCATCTTTCTACAATTTATGTGCAAATAAGATGATTAAGGTCAACCGAAAGTCTACCTGAGCCTTATTCAACAAATGATAACAGTTATTGGATATTCAGTACTGTTATTGCCGTACGGATGTTGGCTGCTTTATTGTGAAGTCGAGGCTGACAAACAAATAACAGTTCTTCTTGGTTGTTAAAAGTGATAAGCTTTAACTTATTCCTATAAAATATAACATTAGCGAATCAAAACGAGGCTAAAGAGCACACTTGGTCCAGTCTTTTACTTATTGCCATTTATAATCATTCAGTAATATCCAAGATTCAAAGCTGTGTCTGTGAGTTGTCATGACAAGACAAATAAGGCCTTCAATCCAGGGGGTGCAGAATATATTCTGGACTGGAGATATTCACAGGTAAACTGTGGCTTAAGAGCAGTATGCTTACTCTTGCTAGGTGCGCGTTGAAGGTTTGAGGCACTGTTGATCTAGTAAATGTGCATTCCTCAAAGCCAAAACAATTGAACTTTAATATGCACAGCACAGAATTGTAGCTCAAAACTAGGGTTTCAAATGGTTCCGGATTTGAGCGGGTTTTTTTTCGTTTGTCTACATCGGGACCACGGATGGTCACAAAGTGCTTCAGATTTCAATCAAAGTGGAATTTATATCTCAGAAAATATAGAGAAGCTCCGAATGATCTGTAGTGTAACTGTACTGGATGTTTTGGCCACGGTTCTAGTCGAATATGAAGGAAGACTTTCAAATGAATATCACAGAAAAGTGAAGAAACAACATTGAGCATGGTAACATTTCTTGTTAAGAAGGGCACGTCATAACAAGATAGAAGTGACAGTGGTGGAAACAACATCAGTATATCACGTACACATACAGATATTCATGCACATATTAGTGTGTATATCACAACGTAAGTCCAGCAACAATCACAACCCATCAGAGTGTGTCAACTAGATTTATGCCACGATCTTCCCGAACAACAAAATCGCCCCAAAATTGGCATTTTGAAAGGCAGGATGCAATGCCGTTCTGAAAAATGCCTACACCTAGTTCAAAAGTGTCGATAGAGATAATTAAATCATTCCTTGGAGGCGTTTCGGATTTTTCTCTAATTTGTGTCTTTGCGTCCCAAAATTCAGTTAATTAGGGCAGACAACACTTAACAAAACAACAACAAATTCTTCGTTGTGATTTTGTAGTATTTTAAATCGTAAACAAACCCCAAAACTGCAGAGCTTTGTTAAAATATGAAAACATAACTTGTTCCCTAATCGAAAGATCTGTGTCATAGCTTAGATTGGTATCAAAAATGATTCGCTACATGGTCTATACAAAACAGAAAAATAACATTTAAACAGTATGAAAGCACAAAAAGGCCAGCCATGATCAGCAAGAATACTAAGGCAATGAAGTCATGAGGGCACGAGAAACTGATGAACAAAAGTGATCACTGATGATGATGATGATGATGATCTGGTCTTAAAGTGCTCTATGCTCCAAGAAGTCCCATGTACATGGGCACCGCCCTCGATTGTCAC
Source organism: Carybdea cf. marsupialis auct. non (Linnaeus, 1758) (assembly GCA_010016065.2). Classification (NCBI taxonomy): domain Eukaryota; kingdom Metazoa; phylum Cnidaria; class Cubozoa; order Carybdeida; family Carybdeidae; genus Carybdea; species Carybdea cf. marsupialis auct. non (Linnaeus, 1758). The sequence continues at coordinate 6,026 of JAAAKL020000781.1, forward strand.
TGGTGATGATAAAAAGTGACTGTCATGTTTCGATATATTAGTATCTGCAGGCAAAATCAAGGCTTGGTAGGCCATTTAAGAGAACATTTTGTTCAAGAGCAAATTTGTCGGTCATGTGGCTGACCGTTTCTTTGGTTATCAGACATTCTATATCGAGCGGTAAAGTTTACCTTCAAGAGGGCGCTAAACTCACACCTTGGCCTCAGCTGATTGAACACCGAGGTGTACACATTCAGATCGAGACTTAGAGAGAGCAATTTACATTCAGATCGAGATTCAAGAGAACTATTGGTGATTTGGTGTTTACTATCTTTCATCCGTTGCGTTAATTGTCCGGTTTGCCGAAAGTGAGAGCTGTTGATGTTAGAAATGCGCAATTTTTATCCAATGTCATTAAGTTAGTGCCTTTCAGAGGTGTGTCAAAAGTATGATACTGGAACATTTGTTCCCACGTGTTCAACACATGTTCACTATTCGAAAACAGAGAGTTAATGGTCTGGCGAGGTAATAATCGATCTATTTCAATACTTTCTTTGTTCCACTTAAATGAAGTGCGAAATGTTTCAGCATCGTTCTCGCACCTTCGAAAATAAAGACACAAAATCATGTGTTACGTCATATCATGCATAGACGAATTTTGCGACAGCACTTCTGTAAATCAAGTTGCGTAACTTAAGTTAGAGTTTTGCATACTTTATTTTTCTCTTTGGGAATGACCTGCAATACACCATGAATAAGGCAGTTCCAGCCCCTAGTTTGGGTTCGATTTTAAAGAGGTAACCCACCTCATATCACCTTTAAGCACACAGGACAATGCGTCTGCGAGGATCAGAGATTGTCCAATTTGCGTCTTCCATGATACAGATCTCTACTAAAAAGGCAATGGGGCAAGATAATCACCACGAAAATGTCTCCTATAGTTAGGAATAGACCACAGGACAACATGGACCCTCTTCAGATAACTGAATAAAAATTTAGAAATCGGGCTCCCGTAAAGTATTCTCGTCCTTTCCTGTCAGTGAAATATCGGGGCAATCAAGGCTGAAAACATTGGTGAATCAAGATTTACAAGTTCAAAGTACTGATCAATCGATTACAGAAGAAACTTTGGTTGAAATCACTGACAGTTTGAGAAAGCATTTTCCAATGAAGGAACACTGATTTCGCAGAGCATGTTGAATATTAAACATGGTTGTGCCACTCTATGCTATTGAAACTCACATTGATACCCTCACGGTTGTGGTTTCCAAACTTTGTTGCTAGTTCTTCACTTTAACTTGATCATCGTGGGTGATTCAGCAGGTTTTGTCATCATAAAGTGTTCAATGAAAATGATCGACTTCCTTATTGCACGATATTTCCGATAGGGGAGAGCTGTTAAGACAAATTTCGACTATCGGAGTAGAAAAGAATACAACAGAAGAGCAAAACATTTTGCAAATTTTAATGTACAAAAATTCCAAATTTAACTCCTTCTATATCTCGTGCTTTGTAGTCTTACTTTGCAACAAACAAGGTGGCCACTATAATCTACCGCGACAATTGCGCGGGAATTGTTCGAGGACTCGGCAAAATTTCGGGGCCATCACACGCAATCCCGTGGCATAATCAGATGGTAACTATGGAAGTGCTACAAATTGAAGAAATAAAGGAAGTATTATCCGACATATATAAACTGCGGTATTTCTTGACTGTTACTAGATTTGCTTGCTTTTCCAGTGTTACGTGCTACTTATTGTTTGGCATTCATTTTGTTGACATTTGTTTTTAAGCGTGTTCATGGCATAGTACATCAAACTTACACGAACAATTCTTGGTATCTAAAGGCTTTTGTCCACGACCCTCAGAGCACAAATCGTAAGATTGAAGTACGACAATTAAACGACGGAACTTGTACTCAGCTGAGTTTTTAAAAGAATAAATAAGAACTTGGGCTTTTTGATTTGAGTTGTGTTTTGGGCCAGTCAATGTCCATTGTAACTATGTGTAACCAAGGTCCAATGAAAAAAAATCTTTCTGGAAACAAGGTTTTTCATACTTTCATGTGGCGTGATTCCAAGATGGTCAGATAAAAGGCAGACCTAGCCTTTCCTATGACACGGAAATGATTATCCGTAACAAGTCTGTCAGAAGAGGAAAGCCTTAAAGGATATAAAGTAATTTTACTTCTGTAGGAATCAGGGCGATCTATTCTGGTAGGAATAGTCCTCCAATTTCCGTGATATCATGTACAGAGTAGCAGAACTGATGAAGCGATATCTTTCTTACTCGTTTTGTCTTCCATCAGTTTACCGTCCACATACCATCAGGTTCCTAAAAAGTTGTTCCTAACATATCAATTTTCCAGTAGGATTCCTTATTTTGTGGCACTTTACCGTACTTTCTGAGACGAAAATCGAATGCGGAGAGAAAATGTGACATCATGGTTTTGAAAATGTTTGAATCATGGAAGAACTACTAAATATTTATGTTGCACCATTGGTAAAAACTTAAATGGCGACAATCGAGAGTGATGCCCTTTCCCAATACCGAGATACCAGCTTTCAAAGTTTTCGATTTATCTAATGAAACAGTATTAGATGCTGGATTTCAACGTAAGGCTCCAAGGAATATTAGCACAGTTTAGAGCAAAGGTTTTTGAGATTCAAACGGCTCTTGTTTAAACACTACATACACAACAGGTCTTGCATTTGGAAAACAGCCTATTCCAGGCCTGCCTTAATACTTCTGCAGTCAAATCGCCCTATTCCCAAAACTTTTTGATTAGTGAAGTCATCACTTTCCCTCTGCATTCAAGAATTTCCAGTAAGAGTGGCCACTCTAAAAATGATTGTTCAAGGGGGTAAAGACCCACCAAAGCAATGTTGAAACTAAAACGCGCGCAACGCATAGCATCACAAGATATGAAAAACACTGATCACCATAGAGTCCATATGTCATCATATTCAGTATCACATAAATTTTGTATATAACACAAAAAGTAATATTACAATATTATCACATCAGTTTTCCAACCAATGCAGCATAGAAAGCATAGGGCTCATCAGCTGACAAACCTCTGCATTAGCAAAGTCGTTATCTTTTACAAACTAACAAACAAGCAAATAGGGAAGGACATTCATACCAGGGTTGGATCCACGTCGTAAAAGCATTGGGTCGATTTAAATCTATTAAGACGTTAACGCGAATTGGGGGGACTATTCATTAGTTACTAACTAGAGAATTTATTGTGCCTTTTTATGACAAAGTGGCGTGGGCTTGTCTAAAAATCGACAATCGTTTCATACACGGAAGTTTCGATGGCAGGTCAAAACGTGGAGGACTCCAAACCCGATACAAGTAACAAGGAAGTATCCACACTTGAAATACACTTTGCAAGGAGAAAACTTGACCATGTTTTGCAAAGAAACAGAATCTGGCAATTTCTGATAATCAAATCCCGCAAAATAATCGGCAATCATTTACCAACATCTCAGAAGGCCAATGAGTTTGGTCATGACCATCAAAGTATACTTACGTTTCTTTCTACTCTACGCACGCCAACAAATCTTGAGAGTTGAAAGTTTATATTACGGTTATTAAAATTACGTTCTTATCAATAGGGTAAAGATAAGTTGAAAGATCGGCATGGATGCAACCCTGGCTGGATACCATCAATCATGTGGATGTTCCCACATAAATTTCAATAAAGCTTCTTAAATAATTTACCTAAACACAAAACGCAAATAAATGTATCAATAAATGGTTTCAAACTTCTTTTAGAAGAGGCATCATACAGTAGTAATTGGCAAATTGCGACTAATCAGGCAAACAACTTAGCAACTAACACACTTTCTTTGATAAAGCGGGTGATTTAGCCCCGCAAATCGAGGGGTACCCTCGAAAACACAAAATTTTTAAATAAGATAAAGAAAAATCCATACATCAGCTCTGCCTTCAAGAAGTAAGTCGAAGGGTAGAGCTTTTGATAGCAGTTTAAGGCGAGTCAGTGATTTCCAAACCATTTGGCTGTCAACTCCATACGGCTTTCTGGTAGGCCTAATTGTGTATCATTAAGACACAGGTAAAGTTTCGAACGTCGCAAAATTCAGTCAAGTCTCTTTTGTATCCCTCTGGCGATGGTTGCTAATAATTCGCTTATGAAAATGGAGGACGGTGTAGCGGGGATGGAGGGAAAGCAAGGGGAAAAGTAACAGATAGGGGTGGAGGCGGAGCAGGGAGTAAAGTAAGAGAAGGCAGGCAGAAGGAGATGACGCAGAAAACTAAGGAGGGGAACAGCGGAAAGCTGAGGATATGATAATTGATGATGATCAATAATAATGATGATGATGATGATAATGAAGATGATGATGGTGATGATAATGAAGATGATGATGATGATGATGATGATGATGGTGGTGTTGGTACGTCCGATGGCAATGAGGCCTATCGTGATCAACGATGGTCAACTCATCATCACCAGTAATTAGGATCCACAACGGTAACACCAAAACCCATGGTTACCATAACATGGCCATACCATACGGATGATGCTAATGACACATGAGGACGACTATGTAGTTAACATATTGCAACTGCTAACAGAAATTATGATCATATTAGTAAATCAGGTACGAAAATATCTGATTATAATACATGAGAAATGTTATCAGGTATGATAGGGAAGATGTTAAATGTGCTGCTTTATGTCTGAAATGTTATAAACTATTTCAATGTGTGTGTATATGTTTATATCTTTATACAGATTGCTGGTTGCATTATCATTGTTTACTTACGACTAATGGATGAGATGTTACTTTTTGATGCATGAAAAGTAGTAATTTGTTTCATATATAAAAAAAATTATAAATAACTGCCTGTTTTCATGTATATACACTCTTGATAGAATCTGAAATTTCTCCTGCTGTCTACCATTATTACACTAACTACAAAAGTAATGAGTACAGATGTATGGTGGGTTAATGAACAAGTTCTGATAATGGCAGTGATGTTATTGTTAATACTAATGGATGACGGTGGCTGTGATGATAATTGTGGTGATTACAAGGATGATGATTATGGTGGTGCAGCTACTGCTGATAATGATAACCATGATGAAAATAATCATCAATTTACTATTCTGATTTGCAATCTTCACAGCAATGGATGTTTGCTCTTGTTAACAATTAAGTTTGAAAGGCAACTAATGAAATATGTAATTGCGGACCTAAGCGAAAATGGTTGACTTATTGATGAAAATTGATCACAATTGGTAATAAATAATGCACATTGGTTCTTAATAAAGGAAATGATGATGCTTCTTATTGTAAGTGGTGATAATAATGATTATCAAACAAATATGGAAAGAAATGAGTGACATTTTCAAATCCTTTCTCTTCGATGACACTTGATAACCTTCCATGGAGTTTGAAAAGACTGTTGGGACTGTTGGCAGTGCTTCCATGGTTGAGTCACAGCGCACATAGAGGCTGGTCATCGGACATGTTCACTATTTTGTAGTATCTCTTCAAAGATGTAAGTACCAAAAGAAGGTGGCACTTCACTGGAAACGCTGACCAACGTATCCTATGGATGGAATGTCATTTGGATGACTAATAACATAACAGTTACTGGTAACCCTCCCCCCCCCCCCGCCATGCAACCATGGAAACACAAACATATGCCAAATAAGAGCTTAATGATCTAGATACTTTATTGGCTATTGCATACAGCACATTGTTTAGAAATCACTAACCTTTCTTTCTGCATCAGATGCACAAAATCCTATCTTCACTACAGAAAAAAAACTTGCAACTTCCTAAAGTAAAGAAAGGTCTAGCTGAAAGGGTCACGTCTTATACCACATTTATGCAAGTATCTTAATACAATTACAAGATACACCAAAAATAACCAAAAATTAGAAAACCAGCACACTTCAAAAAGTATGTATGCTCAGTGGTGGGTGGTTTGAGGGATTAAGAATGAAGGAAACAACTCATGACTTGATGTTCTTATCTTTTTTCAAAGCCAAAAACACAAAGGGAACAAAGTGTGAGGGGTGGGAGTGGAGTGCCCAACTCCAGCATGTATACTTTTTTCATGGTCCATTTTACTAAATAGTCACAAAATGACACAAAACTATAAGAAAATGAGAGTATAAAACAGCAAAAGACTGATGCATCCACTTATTTGATGTTAACACTTGAGAAACAAACAGATACTTGGGAGACTGAGGAGTCTCCAAGCTCCTATGTACCTGGAAGTAGGGAGGTGATTAACCCTAGAAATTTTAAGCAAATGCTTTGCCAAGTATCTTGAACCAACACGATTCATGATGTTATACAAAGTTGTCATTTAACCATGCAAACTTTAACACATTACCTGTACAATTTCTTCTTTTAAGGAAACACATTTTCAACTACTATTCCCCTTGTGAAATTTCCTTTGTAAAACCTCAACCTACTTCTACACATAAATTTAATAACACATATCATAGTAACTATAATAGTATTGGCGTTGCTTTTATCCAAATTTCCATTTACAATGCTTCATATCTATGTTTATGTTACAAAGCACATTTGTAACCTACATAAAGCCTTGATACAAACGTCGATTTAAGTTTTTATAAATGCATAAATCAAACCATCACTAATTGTCCAATCTGGTGTTTAACTCCAGGGATCTAAATAAAACTATATACACTTATGTACACTTGGGCCATTTTCACTAACTCAGACTTACTAAAAAACACACACACAAACTAAGCTATGCAGCTGAACATTAAATAATTTTGCAAATGGAAAAGCAATGACATTCCTCATTCCGCTAATTGCTGCTGACTCACAAATAATTACCCATCTTTTCAAGCCTAGTGCAGACCATCACGTGGCCGAAGATATGTCTGGCTGCCAAAATATAGCTCATAGCTGTCAGTAACCAAAATAACAGGTGGTTCAGATCGCTTCCAAAGCCTGTCTACCAACTTTTTCTTTTAAAACATTGTCTAAATTCAACCTCTTAAACCAGAGTGTTGAAGAAAACATCATCCCCCCTTAGTTTTTGATACCTCAAAGGGTGTTACCAGGGAATAATTTGCTCCTTTATTGTCAGGTACATAACTGCTAAGTCCAAATTTTGATTTTGACAGATTTTAAAGATGTTTATACAATTATACACCCTGCACTGTCTAGTGAGAAATGCTAGTGTGATGCCTATCAGAACTTGGTCATTAAGGATGTATATAAATTTTACGTTCTTTCAGACCCAGCAACCTCATGAGTCTCACCATACTAGAACCAATGGAATCAAATCCAAATTTTCTGGCACACATGAGAGGGGAAAAGGTTACTAGACTACACAGTATTAACTTCACTCCTGTATATCACCAGTAACAATGGGAGAGGAAGAAAATGCCCCATTCTTAACCATGACAAACATCCTCACTCAAACTAACTTACCTACTAGTTAGATTACTTTCACTGCTACAAATTGTGCCACATTTCAGATCTGTAAATTGATTTTCAAACGCGTAGTAAAATTGTATCCAATATCTGCCACAATCAAGCCACTATGTTCAAATTTGTGCGACTCGAATGTGATACTTTGCGAGGTTTCAAAAGTTATAAAGATCTTATATCATAACCCTTATGATTACGGAAAGAACCTACGACTTTCGTTCCAAGTGCCCACCCAAACTTCTGTCCTGTCTCTGAAATAACGCACATATAGTGACATCAAAATTCGTTTGTGCGAGTCCGTGCGAGTCCGTACAAGACCTAGAAAAACCTACCAAGTCTAGGGTCTAAGTTCTCATTTTTGACATAAAAGATGCTGATTCCTAACCTGCCTCGATTGATATGTAAACGGAGCTCCTACAAAAGGTAAGGAAAATAAACACCGATCTTCTTTCGTATCTTCAAACTACGGGCACCTGACCCAACGAAATTTGTTGCAGGGCGTTGTATTACACCAGGAAATGGATAAGCTCCATCAAACGGAGTTATTACTTACAGTCAGTGCGAATGGTCGTACAAGTTGCAACATCTTTCAGGGGGGCCAAAAATAAACGAAACGAAGTGAACAGAAAAACGGAAATGCCTGCTGAAATCTCAAATACATCTTCATAACAGAAGGTGATATTCAAGTTTCTCTTACCATAAAACGCATGTAAACAAATCATGATCGAGTGCATGCTTTTCAGACACAACAAAATACCGAGTTAGCGGTTGGAAATGACGTGGGAAGTTTTTTGTCTACAAAGAAACCAAATTACTAATAAAAATGAAATCCTTGGGGTGTACGTAACAGTCTGTAGGGTATCTAAACTCGACTGCTTCTTCGTCAACACTTCAACAGTTTTCTCATCGTTTTAAAAATCATTATAAAGAAACATATAGAATGGGACTTAGCTGTAGCGTTGCCATGTCGTTATCTTGGGAGGCTTAACTTCGAAGTTCACTACATTCATAAAGATGCAAATTGCAAATTTGGTTATTTGGTTTGGAGCTGAGCAATCAGATGGTGGATGATATCTACAACAAGTATCCTTCCTAAAAGAATCACCTGGTTTAAACTGCATGGAAACTTGGGAATAACCTTAGGATAATAATGCCCCGCTTCTGCGTGTTGGACTTGTGATAACATCGACCATGGATACATTTACGGCCTCGCTCTTTAATAGCTTGAATTTGAAGTTACTGCCTAGCATTCAAATATACTTTAGCCTCTTTGGTAGAATGAAGTGAATGTGGAATCGTACGAAAGAATCGCGACCAAATAGCTATGCCCCTTATATTTTGAGGGGAGAAACACTGTGTAATCAGAAGAGGCCGAGTTTTGTGCCGATAATAAATCTTCAACATTTAAAAATTGTAGTGATTAACAACAGTTTTGCTTCATGTTACCAGATACCACACATTACCTGCTGCTCACGTCTTGACCTCCCATGTGTATCTTAAATACTGGATCGTTTTGCCTTGCAAACCAAAGTACAGATCTAGTGTTACATGTTTTCATATTCGAAAGCAAATGTGCAACTTCTTGAAGTACAAGAAACAGCGCTAACTAAATGTTAATTCTGACAAGTGATGATGATGGTGCAAATATCAATCTTGCTCAAGTGTGACAGAGATGATGTTTTACACTCTTTTCATGAACGTCTGTTTTATGCTCTAAATGCGTGGTTAGGCAAGTCATCTGTATCTGCATACAATAGCAATGGTGAGGTGGCTCATGAAGTACTATGAGGACTAGAATCATCAACAATGCCCTATTATCGTTCTGACAAAAGTAAAACAAATATATTTAGGGGACCTACTGTAAGTTTTGTTCTCAAAGGCCTACTCCAACAGCTTCAAAACTCTCATGGTAGTCAACGAGTGTAAATCAGTAGACGTTATAAACAACTTGATGCCAACTGGGAAAGGTCAGTGGTAGATCAATTGCTAGGGTTCTGAAATCACGGAAAAAAATCCCTCCCTAGACGGCAGAAGTCATGTAACGATGCTGGTTCAATACAATTGAAAAATCTATTCCGGGAGGAAGCCTTTTCGTTTTAATCTTTCAGGGCCTTAAGCGAGAGTATCAAACATTTAACATTGGCATCAAAATGGTGGCATTATGTACGTCATATATTGTTAACGGCAGCGAAACGTCAGTTTTATGGGGAAAAGATTCTAGAAAATAGACACCTCTCCAAGATACTTTTTGCAACAATGCCGGGGCCTAATCACTGATTTTTCAAAGTCAGCAACCATCGCCCAAAGAAATCGCAATCTTCCTCCGGGAGGGTATACGTATGCGGTGGGGGGCAATTGAAAACTCTAATTGTCCTTGAAAATGTCTCATGTTAACTTTTATTGTACCCAGTCCCCCGTACGCAGCACAAAACTACATATCAAAGCATCGGAGCCTTCATACATACATTGCTGTAGTAGTCGTATAATAAGACATTTATGGCCTTCATGTGGAAGCATCCTGGCATAACACAAAATAGTCTTTGCTATTCCTACAACGTCAAACTTTCCGTGTTCAAAGGCAGTGATATTCGGGCTTGAAGTCAAAACAATTTCCATAACATCATTTTAATTTATTTCTTTTGTCCTATATCTATATTCAATAATTAAATGTGAGTCAGCATAAACTGTTGCAAACATGGTGGCAAGCGTGAATGATGATCTCCGAATAACACATGTAATTTTACCTACAATCTTCGACTACTTACAGCTGTTCTTCTCAAGCATCCTTTAATTACTTATCTTCTTTTTGCACAGTTTGTGTGCTTGTATATTTCCACCAGACACGCACCATAACAAAATTAACTCCGAACTACGTGATAATCAGCACATCTCCGTACGGGAAGTAGCCAAAAATAATGCCTTTGGGTTACTCCGAGGTACCGAATGGGCCAACCTTAAAAATGTTTACCATAGATCAAATTCAGCAGGAAGTAAGAGCCGATCTTTAGGGGGTCATAGCTCCATGATATCAATAACCTAGGCCATGCAGCAGTTTTATAATTTCCTTTGGCCATCTTTGCCACGCCCACTGTTGAAGACTGCACCACATTTTAAAACAATCGACCTTAACAAACAAATACCGAAGGATCTGAATCGGCTGACATACCTTTAGTACAGTTGTCTTAGAGTTACACATAGAGGCAAAATGTAATACGGAGATACCCCCTAAATCCAAGTAATAGAATCCAGGACGATGGGATGCTGTTTTCTTCGATATAACATCGTCCTACGTTTTGTATCCACTATCTTGGTAGATTATTCCGAGATAAAATCCTTGCTCCCCGCCTCCAGTGCAACAAGTTTCAAACACGGAACACATTTAAGCTCTTCCATACTAGGATTCAACAGAAAAGCTTCTTTCGAAGACATTCTTGCAGCCACTGGTCAAATTCTTGTCAAGCTTGATACACTGTTTGTGGCAATATCCTGATCTCTGAAGTAAAACGTTATGCAGACAGAATTTCTTTAAAACGACAGAACGTCTGCTATTTTATAATTGCATCCATCGTTACTGTCCCAATATTCCTGACCTTTAACTCTAAATCTGAAAGCCAACTCCACGGCTCTATTTTTCCGTGGCACTGTAACGACTATCATAAACCTGTCTGATAGTCCATCGCTTGATTTTGGTATATAATTTCCAACTATCTCCTCACATGTTTTCCAGTCATCCAATGTGTATCTCATCGACACTAGTTTTTCAAAATCCAAATTTTTGACTCGGACTATTGAAGTAATGGTGCGAGCCTGAATCTGTACACATTCCAAACATATGTTCTGAGTTTGCAGTCGTCCCAGAATTTCGGTCATCTTCCTTGGTTGAAAACACGGCACTAAACTGCGTGTTCCTGCGTTCTGATTAAAGTTCGACACCAGTTTGGGAACTTCTTTAAAAGTTCTAGTTGCCCTTTCGAGCATATCAAGGTCATCTGAACTTGGAACGAAGTTTTTCACATTTACAAGTGCTAGCCCTTCTGTATCTGCAAAATGAACTTTTTTCTGTGATGGGCTTGAAGGCGTACAGAATCTCAAAATCCCATCCGTAAGATCCACTTGAAGACCTCGACCGTCAACAGATTTTGAACGTTGAACTCGGTCAGATTTTAATAAGCAGGATTTCTTCGGTTCCCTCAACTTTTCTTGGTCTATATCATCCTGAGTCCTTGGTATGCTAGTAGCAAATGTCGCCGTGAATCTGTTGTGAACATTAACATTCTGAAACTCGACAAACGGCCTCATCCTTCCACTTTATTACAACTATCGGTAACTGAAAAACGAATATAGCTTTCAAATCACGGAAAATATCTTCCTTTTCTAGTATTAAACCTTGAAAACCATACGACGACTACATTACTGACCAGTTAAATCGGGCACTTCGCAGCCTTGTAAATAAAGAAGTCAACTTGTTCTGGTTCGTGCACATTTTCATGAAGAGGATTCCCTCGCTAACAATAAAGTCGACATCTCCCCTTTTGTGACGTCAGAAAGTTGAATGCAGAAACAGCGATCGAGCTATGGACACCTCGTTTCTGAAAAGAAAGGCGTGAGATAAAAGTGAGTCAAAGGCCACGAGTCTTAAGACGAAATGTTTATCGAACAATTGGCAGCATGCAGTGCAGGCAGGGACGGCTAGAAAATGAATGCTGATGGATTGACCTACTTAGCAAAATAATAATAGCATCGAGGAAACAATTTTAAGTGGGGCAAATGATAAACGGACAGTGAACACCACCTCGGACATTATGTGCTCGGATGTTTTCAATATAAATATTTCCCACCGAATTTTTAAATATTTAAATATGAACAGAAAGTTTAAATGTCTCATTTTTTATCAATATCTAATGACGCTGCAAAACCTAGTTGGACTGAATTTACAGGGATATTGTAACACACAACCTCTTTCCTTAGTACAAAGTGGAGTGGAGAAGGAGAAGGGGGCGGCGGCGGGGGGCTGGGGGTGTTGGTGCAAAGCAAAGGGATATCATATATTATAGCCGCTGACTTCACTGAAATATCAAGACGTAGTACCGTATACTTGCTGGGGTGTAAGGACGGCAATCTTTTACTTAGGACAGTAGCTACAGCAGTTCACTATTTAGCAGATTTATGAAATAGTCGCACAACCTTCGTGTTACACCCTAGTAACTTTGTATTAAATCTGTCTTTTTGTACCGGGCAAAACTAGTTGTTTCGGACCTAAAACCGCAAGGTTTTCAAACTTCGACCATAATGGTGTAACAGCCAGTGGCAGAATTATGGGGATACGGGGAACACGCTTTCCCAAACTGGTCCCATTGCAAACCCGTTATTTCTGAGGCAAACGTAAGTTTTCATGCGGGCTAATAAGCTTTGCTGCGAAAAACATTAGAGATTTTTTTGAAAAAGGAGGATTTCCTGAGGGAATTTTTTTTTTAAAATACTAACCGACGAAAGTAAACGAGATTCCTTGGGAGTTGCTCTTTATTTTGTTCTCCACTTTGTTGGCTTAGCCGTTGCTTTCTATGAACTATTAAACTATTACATAGAAAACAACGAAATATCGTTTTACGATTCATTAATTCAATACCCCTTGGGCAATCCTTCCCAACAGACAACAAATAGTTCTAAGGCCTCCTAAAGCCTTTCTATTGAAATCTAAGCCCTGTTTAGAAAGACAGGAGGTCAATTTTCACGGAAAATATGAAAATCTGGAGCATAGTGAGAAGGGTTGAAGCCACAATACCAGGGATGCCAAGTTTTCTCTTCTTTTGCAGTACAATATTTTCTGACACATGAATTTCACTCTCGGTCTGAAAAAGTGAGATGAGATGAAAGCCACTAGAAGAAGGACGGAGCAAGTTGAAAGACTAGGCTTGTGTAGCTCTATAGTGGAATTAAAACAACCGCGACGCATGACAATTGCATAATCTTTCATTTTTCATTATCGATGGCTAAAATCCCGCGACTTCTCAAAACCGTGTGTGTGTATGTGTGTGTGCGCACTGGCGCAGCGTGGGCGGGTACTGAACTACGCCCTCGTCAAATTCGAGTTGAAAATTCTTCCAACTGATTACGTGCTTCTGCAGGAGTATTTTCTATGTAAGTTACCCATGTACACGTTTGTATGCGCTATGGGACTTACTCTACCTCAAAATTTGAAATATGGGGTAAATTTTCCACGTCATCAAATATCATGCCCTCGCTCCCTCCTTTCTGGCTTTGACTCTGAACATGTAAATTATATCAGAGAGGGACGACGTTGATATACAAAATTAACAAAATAGAAAGAAATAGTTCCTTCTAAAAATGTCAGTAGGTGTTGAGAGACTTATGAAGCACTGCGTAAATGGGAGTAATTAACCATATATTCACAGTCTCCTTGAGTGCCGTATAGATCTATCACGACAACAATTTTAAGCCTCTCCCTATTTCATGATATGCTTCTTGAATGACCCCAAACAGCCTACAAAACTATTGAGAAATATTGCACAGTCGACATGAGCAAATTCGGCATTCAAAGTACATCTACACAATCCAAAACCAGATTGTTTCCTGAAGCATTCACAAAATTCGAAAATCGCCTATTTCGAACTTTTTTCTCACGTAATAGTTCGAATAACATATTTCGAATTAAAAAAGGTAGAAGAAGCCTCATAACTTACACAACTGACAAGGCAATTTTCTTTTGATACACATTTTCCTAAAGAAATACTTGAAAAGCAGGAAGTACCTAATAGGAAACGAAAGTTCTTCAAAGACTGGACGTTGAGGGAAAGAGGGAACACAGTTACTGTAAATAATTTTTTGAAGGACTGTTCAAGAAGACAGCAAATAACTACGCAATTCATAACTGGATAGTGAAATACTTCCATTTTAACAACTTGTCCACCGTCGATTACGTCTTTTCTCGAACGGTGACTTAACATTTAGTGATTTGGTTTATCGGGTTAAGCTTTTTAGAAAAAATCAGTTCTGCTGCAATAAACGGGTTGTAGTCTTTGAGCTATTTTAGTTTTCTGAAATGACAGTATCAAAATAGCATTAGAAAATTACTAACCTTCAGCTATCGCAAAGGATTGAAAATTACAGGGTGACTGATTACGTTAAAATTTGTTCAAGTTAAAAATATAATTGGGGAGTATAAGATATTTTCACAATATTTTGATCTGTGTACTCCAACGGGATTTGTTAAAACTATACAAAAATTTGAACCATACTGCATGTTATCATGCAATCGATATTTCCTTAACAGTGAAACTGAATGCACTATTCATGTTTGCGCCAACTTTCAAACTGGCCGTTGTGGAGGGGCAGAACTTGTTTGTCTCTCTGTCTCGCTTCTGCAAATTTCCGTGCGGTTTGATCTGGGTAGCAATAACATAACAGCTGCATGAAACATAAAAGAAAATGGGTGGATAAGAAAGGAGAGAAGGCGGAAAGAACGAGGAGCGGGGGAAGCATATAGTCCTAAGCAAGAGAAAAAGGAAGCAGGGAACATAGATAAAGATAGACACTTAGACAGAGTGTCACATACCGTTACAAAACACACACAATTGAACCCCCTTAAGACAACGATGGTAGTAAAATGGAAGGGATTAAAAGGGAACGGAGAAACCAAAAATAGTTACGCTGATACAGTGACGGCTCGGAATGAAGCTTTATCTAGTTACAAAGAAAGACTGAGCACTTTTCTTTCGAGCAGGTCAAGGGGCACAATAGCTCCACATCAGAATTCTCGCCCCTTTCAGGAGATAATACTCGTAAAGTCCATAGCATATTTACATCTTGATCATATCGGGGCTGATAAAAATACTGCCATTACCCCCTAAAAAAGCTGTTGACTTGTTAGGTTTAATCATGAATCAAATTTACAGTGTCAAAAAAGGTTAAAATGATCAAGAAGCTGCCGAGGAGAACACAAGAGGAATCGGATGACAAAGGTAGTTATGTAATTTTAAAGTATACATTTGTCATCTTCAGGATAACCAATATACATTTTTTGTTTACGTATTCAGGATGTTTAATGACATCGTACGGACACATAATCAGGAGGGAACTTTACATGATTTTCATTCAAGACTTAATGTTGACTCAGTGCAGACTCATACAATACATTGTTCTCATCCTAAAGTGGTACCAGTCATTTAGTGCAAAAGGATGTTTTCTCCGGCATTGTTCGAAAGAATAGGTGTAAAAATCGCTGATAGATGACATTTTCTGTCATCTTTTTTAAGTACATAAAGGCAATCCAATCCGATTTTTCACACATCAGCGCTCAGTGCAAGAGGGATCCTGAAAAGGAGTTATACGATGGAGGCACGAAAGCGAAAATGGCAAGTTGCTGAACGATAAAATGTCTCTTTAGAGACTAAATTAATGCTTGAAAAAAAGTTGGCTCTAGCCTAAGGGAGGGGCGGGCTTGGCAAGGCGCCCCCTAGATACTGCACTGATAATGATAATGAACAAGTCGCTGTAAAACAAGTAGTGACGAAAGAGGAAAAGCATTCCGTTAGAAGGGGGCAATGACCGAGACTCAAGAACTGTAACTAAAAAGTCCCTTAAACTTACGCGGTGGAAAGACTTTTAACCAGTCGTGAAAACTTGGTGAGGAGGCAAGGGCCCTCTTCTGCTTCCCCATTATTACACCAATAAGTTTCGTTGTGTTATTACTTTACTCCACTACTTTATTAAGACCCCCCCACCCATTTTATTATCTTTAGTCTTCTTATAGGTTTTTTTATTTGACCTGAAGATATTCCCCCTAAACAAATTTCAGGATCTTAATACTTAATCTGTGGGCCTTCAAAGTTTGACAGTCTCACGATATCTTTAGCCACGTTTTGACCCAATCTCTATATCGAATGACACGTAACTTTAAAACAATATCTTCAATGTATAACCTGAGCGGACGTGAAAGGTGATGTGGCAGAGCAAGCCCTTATTACAACGAGTTATAATTCTACTAACACAAATCCTTAAAATGAACCTGATTTCCCCGACGCTCGTTCTCCAGGTCTACCAAGCCGTTATGCCTGGCATTAACACAGATCGTCACAATCAAAAATGAAAACTTCGCCATGAAATATGCTTATGACAAATCCTCGTTCCTTGGTAGCAAAGTTTGGCGATTCCCTTCTCCAGTGCTGCTGCTAGTCCAATCTCAAAATAATTTTAAGAGAAGTCATTTGGTAGAAAACAACTTGATGATATCTGTTGCAAACAGTTAACACGCTATTCTACTATCCTATATACGGTAATGTATTGAGTCACGTGACATTAGGACCAGGCTCCATACGCTAGTATAAGTAGGGAAGTTAAGATGGAGATTGGGGATGGATTGATTAAGAACTAGGAGCCCATGCGAACAGAGAAACTCTTGTGAGTTTGAAATGTAAAGGAATGATATGTGATTACTTATTAGTGTTAATAGATTCTTATGTTTCATGAAACACTGGCTGTCTTTATAGATAGTACTTCGATCCAGGTTAACAACAATATCAAAAGGAGCTACGCGATGTCTGTAAGCATATGAGGAGTTTCTAAGTCCTAATGGGTGAAATGTTTTTCGCAGGTGCACTGGTGGAAAATAAGACAAGGAAGGCATAGTAACTCAAACTACGTACAAGACCAGACAGGGTTTAAAATCTGGCAGTTGATTACTTGACAACCTCTCTTTCTGAGGCAAATATGCCTTAAAGAGTATTAATGATTAAATGGCTGCCATGTCTTAGTAGTCTACGTGTGTCAGTCTAGTAAGCAAAAAGAAGGCAGGTGTAAAACAACGGACTTTTTCGTGTCAACAAAACAAGCAGTACTTTGCATGTCTAAACTTTTTCTCTTTTAAGAAATAAGAGAACCCGATGTCCATAAGACACTATTGGGGTGACATGGGCATCTTTTGGGAGAGCGCAGGTAGGTCTATACGTAGAATGCGAGATGGCATAGCTACTGAAAATTTACCAATGGTCTACCCTTTCCCTTTGAGAAAAAAATCTTAAGGTATCTCTACATATCGATGAAAACAAGATGAGTTGACCTTGATGCGCAAATATTTCATGTAAACATGAATATGGTGATACTATAACTTGCAAAATTCTTTTAGGGACTTGTTGTTCCTTCTACCCTGCACTTGCAACCTTTGGCGCTAAGATGGCATCAAAAACATACCCGCTCCTCCGAGGCAAAAGACCGACTACTTGGTAGTCACCCCAGCCACTGCTTTCGGTACCATTTGATAAAATACACAACATCAATGATCTTCAAGTTACGTTATCAACTCTGACACGAGTAACATTGCAATGAACTAGTTTTAGAACTAGTGATGAGTTTCGTCGTCATATATTTCCACCCAGAAAACTTCAATCAGTGAGTTGAACTGAACATCTTTAAAATGAATCACAAATCAAAATGGCGTTCTGGGAACAAGGTCAGTCGGAAATGCCTACTGGCAATTTAAATGTTGCAATATACTCTTGGGATCTGAAGTGGTCTTATCCGTAGAATATTATTACACTTCCAAGTCCTGGAAATGAATTTTAATCAGTTTATTCATTCTGGAAAATCCATCTATCCAATGTTTAATGCTTAAGCAATTTTCACATCAAATCGGTGCTTGATTTTCATGCACTCAGTTCATGTTGCAATCTTCAATCTCTTCTATCAGTCTAGGTTTTAGATTTGATTAAAGCGCCATTTAGTTTCGAGAATAATGTTTGATTACATATGATCGGGTATTGTGAAGCGATCAATCTTGATGTGTAGGGCTAAGTTGACTCAGCCTCGTTTCTAAGGTTGCCAAATGCTTGAACTTTTTACCAAGTTTCAGCATTCCTAGCAAAGCCTGTATACGTCTCTTGAGGCTTGGATGCGGCTGGCGCAAAACAAACGCGTTGTGGAATACAATTTCCCAACAAGACTCAGGCCAACGTACTTTCTGGATGACAGGGACCCGTTAGTTACCTCATCAACGATTGCCCTCTTTTATGGAGCACCACAAGGTGCACAAATACACTAAGACGACCAACCAAAAATTGGCTTGGTTGCCAACAGATGTTCCAGAGTGACTCTTTTATGGTATTATTCTCTACAGCGAATAGCCACGACAGGTCAAAAGCAAAACATTAAAAAAGAGTATAAGATAAACATTTGTGATCTCGAAAAACCAAAGAGATACAAGCGATCTACGACCACCACGCAATAGAACTGTGGTCATAACAAAATATAATGTATACTTTCACAAACGATACAATCTTGTTGTATAAAAATCGATACGTTTTCCACACGTCGCAGTTGTAGGGTCCCAATGCAAATCCCCGTGGAATGGACTTACCCCATAACTTAAAACTGGACGTCTCTGGAGTAAATCCTAGATCAAGGTTGGAAATTTTAAGCTACCGTGCTTTAGGAGATCTTCGCTACATCCCTCCTCCGCGGTCTTCACGCGCTAAATCTGAGGCAACATGAAAATTTCAAACAGTGGTAAATGGCACCATTTAAATCATGTACAATGTTGTTTTTGTGTGTTTCGTACGAGTTGGTAACTTATTAACGAAGATGGCCTCAAAATTAAGACTTGTAACAATGGGACAATCCATTAACACAAGGAAACAATGTTTAATGAACGTAATCACTGAGGCTTCGAGTGCGACAGGTTTCATTTGTTCGTTCACGTGATCTTAGAATCTGGTGGAACACGATCACGTGAAAGCTTATTGAAAACTTCTTACCAGCATTTCTATCCCACATGGGAAGTGTGTTGAAGCAAAATATCAGCGAATCAAATTGCAGGACTGATTGCTTCCGAACAGAAGTCTTCATGGACCACGAAGTAGCAGAATTTGAACCATGATGCACGAACATTTTTACACTAAACTTTGAAGTTTGTATACGCACATTTGTGAGCTCAATGTTGTCTAATGGTGGAGACATTCTGCGTGCAGGGCATTCTGGATCATGGTTGCGCTCCGTCTTGCCTAAAAACAATCACTATCAAGTATAAATAGAAGATAGATGTAGATAAACTGGCACGTGTCGAATTTTAACGTCCCCTGAACCTTCTTATTTCATATTTTATCTTCACCCGTCAAGTTCGATCACAAGGCAACTTTCCATCTTGCTAGCAGCTACAGTTAAGAGAAACTGCCTTTACGAGACATGCTTCCTTATAGAAAACGTGAATTGTCTTTTCGAAGGAATCCCAAACCACATCTCTCGTAGAGTTTACAATTAAGTGCAAGATTCCACTACATTATCAGATTGTCTTTGCTATACTGCATGACAAGGTGTTTCAAACCAATGACAAATGAACTTTTAGTGTACAGATTGTATTCCACATTTGCCTTCATTCAAGTCTTGTTAGACTACCACTGCATCGGTGAAAACAGGGCTGTTTAAGGTGCGAGTATTTTTGCAGGAAGTATTTGTGGATATAAAATGCAATCAGAGTTACGACGAACTGTGGCTTTCATCCCATACCTTTTTTCTTGTGCAGGAGTAAAGTGTCTTGTGTGAAAAGGACGCTTTTACATACAAATGAGGGAAGGCTTACCCCCATCACTTCCCTGATCGATCCTGCACTGTGTTTTTGTGCTAAGAAGACATATTGCCTAAACGTTTTGTCAGCAAACAGTGGACAGGGGACACAAGCAACTGTAACAGTGTTCACCTTCAAATAAAAGTTGTTTTTCTCTCGGCACAATATATACTGAACATTCAATCTTGAAATATTTTTCGCCGGATATATATGAACAACTGTTAGGAAACAAGCAAACTCGATACATTTGAACTCGTTAGTTTGGATAGTTACGCGCCCGTTTGTTTGGAACTTTAGCCAACGTCTTCTTGATCAGCATAAGATATCATAATGCCCTTTAAGGAACGCTTACTGAGGCCACCTTCTATGTTTCTACGCTGGCTCCAGCCAGTCAAAATATCAAAGCACCTTCCCAGTCTCAATTACCAACTTAAGACTAGTGTCTTACATGAGCTAAATTCTAACAACTGCTTCCCTTCAGTACATTTGGATTCTCCAAGGGGAGATATCAGAATGATAGAATCAAGTGTACGGCAGCAACTCGATCTGAAGCAGCTAGAAATATTTGTCAGCATTTAATTCCCAGCTTTCTGGCTTAGCTAAAGTAATTAGACAACACATCTAAACTTTATGACATCGTGCCCTATGCTACCTTGCAAGGATTTACGGCTACGAGTATAATCACTCACAGCAATCTCTGATCAACAGTAAACAATTTGATACTATATCAAAAATGTAGATGCTTTAAAGTTTCATCTAGTATATAACTCTCCAATGACCTATAAGTGTTTCACTTCTGCAACATAGCACAAATCTAGAAATGTCGAACGAAACCTTGAAGAGCTTTGAGTTCACTTGTAACTGATACAAGAAGTTACCTTCAGTTTGACGTCGGATAAAATCAAACCAGGTCAGCTTATCGGTAAGGTAGAAAACGGTATCTACACCTAGGCTTGTACATTTTTCGCATGCCAAAAAAATTAAAGATCACACCTCCAATCACGAATGGCCAAAAGATAATTTATAGATGGATCAATTTTTCGTTTCTGACTCGCAACGGCAAAGTAGATTTATCATTAAACTGATATCAAGGATCATAAGAAATGTATGTGAACATCGATTTCCCTCTGAAACTCACCCACATCCAATAACACGAGAGATCAAGTAACAGACAGAACCAGCTTCGTCGGGCTAACAGTTTCTGGTTGTAAACTTCATCTGATACCTAGTCAACGTGACAGAAATTCTACACTATGTGGTTTTGAAGTAAAACGATGCTAGCAAATAACCAACCAATAACATGTTATCAGCAAGGTAAAACAACAAAAGACAATCACATGGAATTTCAATACTGCAGGTCCCGACCTTGGCCCACGTGATAAGGGAATCCTGACAGGGCATGATCACGTGAAGGTGTGCTGAAATTGCTGAAAGCAAAGGCCATTTGAATGGTTTAGACTGAGCGTTTAACACTTCAACATATTGAGACTTTGAAGGTTTTTGTATGAGTAACTTGGTATTCTTTGTAACACAAGAGGCAATTCCATGGAGTAAGATGGTAAGGTGTTAAAAAATCACTAAGTTGTCTTAGGGTTTAATAGACTAATGGAGCAACACTAACAGAAATTATGTTCATTTTCTTCCGTTTCACAAACCTGTTTCGTAATAAAATCAAATGAAGCTTGATCATCAGCTTCTACATGTGTAAAATGTAAACGAATGCAGTTTCGGCGAGCATTACCCCCTGAGAAGGACGAGAATCCTTCCTGTGTAGTGCTGTGCATTTGACAACAACAGGAGGCAAACGGTCAACAAAGTTGAGTCTGGAACTCGACTACAATAAATCTTGAAATTCTGGTACATTTTAACTTCAGCTCAAATCGAATTTTAGTGAATAAAATGTTACCCATGTTTAGTGAAGAAGGAGATTTGATTACCTGTATGCGCCTGACGTGTTAAATGCAATCCTGTATCATGATATGGAGAGTTAACTCCCATCAATTGTATCCTCAGATGCCCGATGGGGGAAGGATCTTTAGAAAACGAGGCTTGATGCGAAAAATTGAAACAGAGGTCCTAAACCAAACCACGGCTTCTCTTTTAGATAGACTTAGCAAGACTTATTCTCTTCTGTTACCAAGGTTAATGACAAACTCCCCACCTATGGCAAAATAACCTTATATTAACAACTGGCCCCGTTCAAGAAAATCTAGGACTCTTTCCTTGTCTATTTGAGGTTGAATAATGAGCCCATTGTCCCACCAGCCTAGGGCATCTACATTTGGAGTACTGCCATACGAAATTACTATTTTTTTACTGCGGCAATGTGAAAACGTAGCAAAACACAAATCCCAAACTTCAAGGACCTATGGCTAGGTGAGATTCAGCCGATAACGGGAATGCTGGTCGAGAAAAAATAATGTCCCGGATAATGAAGGCAACTCTTGACACAAGTTATGGATGGAGTTGAATGATAACTATAATCGCTTAAAGGAACTACCATGATGAAAGCAGCCACTTAAAATGGAAACCCTTCATCAAGAGGAGGAAATGAAAACGAAAAAGTGTTCTACTGCTCACACAAGTAGACCTGTATACTAGAGATTGTAGGTAACCATGAAAACCTGATAATCCGTCATGGCATACAACGCAGAACCGCACAGACGTTTCAAGGTCAAGGTGGATCGCAATTGCACACAACACGGAACCGCACAGGCGGAATCCGATTTCCTCCACTACTCGGAGTAAGACAAGTGCATACGAAAGTACCAGTACTGAGCTTTATGGCAATCCCAAAACTACGGTGCCAAAAGTTCCATCTCCAACAAACAATGTCCTTCAAAAGGGTGTAGAAGACACCAAAAAATACCGTTTAAAGACTACCGGAACTACTGGATTTCAATGCTTCGTTAGGGTCTGAAGACGCAACGAATAGTACAATAATGGGACGACCTCGAATTGGAAGTACCAACCCGAGTTTATTTTTCACCGCCAACATTCTCTCTGTCAAAAGACAGTATCGTAAGGGTGAGGAACAGCTGTGATTTTCACGCACCGGACTACATAGGCCTACTATTAACAATATACAAGCTTAGGTTCAAAATAGCTGATTTAATGCCTACAATCATGGACAAATAGAAGTTAAACTTTTAGTAAATTTCGGTGAAAATGGAGCAAATCACGCAAGACACTTGCCACATGAAAGGGGTGTCCAGGTCTGGTATTATTTTTTTTAGACCTCTTCGCTTAGCAGCAGGGAGGTCTGACATGCAAGTGCCCAAAATGCTCGTTTTCAAGTTGAACAATATTTTGGAACGGGGGTTGGGGAAACTTTTATATTTTATAGTCTAAAGTTGTGGTAACACAGGTATTATTCATCCTGTTCTCTTTATTTGTAAATATATTTTCAGGTTGTATTACTAACGTTGTTTCACTGCGTCATGCGCATTGGTGACTTTCTATTTGAAACATTTGTATGAGTATGAGTATGAGTATTTTCATCAAGTTGTGCCGTCCTTTTGTTAAACTAACGTAGATATACCGTGGAGATATCCTGTTCGTCGCAACATCATCATCCATTATAAACACTGTTCCTGTACTGAATTCGAGGCCCTTTCACACTCGCAATTACAGAGATAAGCTGGTGATAATACGATTAGGAAGGAATACCCTCGAATTGAGCCACATATTTGCTGGTAACATGGAGTAACACCCATTCCTTTACACAGTAGAATCTCGATATAACGAACCTTGATGTGAAATGAAGAATAGATCGAGAGTTCGCTATATCGAAGGTCGAGTGCCCCACCCAAGTATTTCTAGATAGAGCAGATACGACGCTAGATGACATGACACAAGTCCTGAATTATCTTCTGCAAATTAGACTATCGTGTTTCTCTATCCTGATCAATTATGTATTAAACATGTTTCGATGTTTTGTAGTGTTATGGAAATCAAAAGTCTAGCTGAAAAAATTATAACTTTTTTGAAAAGAAAAAAAAAGTCACTCATTGGAACGCTGTATGACCACGAATAGTGAAGGCCTCTAGGGCGTGGCTGCTTGTTATTATTTAGAAGATAGATGACGATATGGCAAAATAAATCGTTATTATGGAAAAAAGAGGAATTAAAGCAATTAAAAGGGAGTCAATTCAAATGAAATTTGTATGAGAACGCCCCAAAACGCCTTAATACTCTGCCCCACCATCCTTTAAGGCTACCAGCCGCCACTGAAATGTATTTTTTAATCTTTTTTTATTTTTAATATTCACCATTCGTTACGGGGTTCTGACTTGACATCTGACTCCTATCAGAACTCTGAGATGCCAAGGACTCTTCTCAAAATGAAGGCAGTACCTAACAGTACTGCGTTCTGCAAGCAGAGCACTATCAGAGGAATGTCTATCCTTCTACGGTGTTTCTCAAGCTCTCTAGATACTGTTCCCAGCGTTCCTACAATAACTGGCAACACTGTAGCTTTGACTTACCACAGTCTTTGTATTTCTATTCGAAGATCTTGGTATCTTTCAATCTTTTCCCGCTCCTTTATGGTAATGTTTAAGTCAATAATGAGACATTCTTTCTTCTCCTTATCCAAAACAATGACATCAGGTCGCCTGTGCTCAATTGCTTTTTCCCTTTGGATAGAGAAGTCCCATAAGATCTTACATTTGTTGTTTTCTTGTACTGGCTCAGGGTCATGTAAGTACCATTTTTCAGCACATGGGATAGAGTATATCTTACATAGTAGCCAATGCACACTCCTTCCAAGCCTGTGGTGTCGATTTCGATATCAATTTTTTGCTACGTTAGGGCAAGCACTGATCATGTGGGTCACACTTTCACTTTTTTTCCCAACAAATCGGCATAAGGGTGTCTTACCAGCCTTGTCAATACTATAGGTCAATACTGCTCTTGTGCAGCGCAAATTAACTCTCGGTCTCACGTTTCAACTCACCTCTCTTCAGTCACTCCCATCTTTCTCCTTTTGTGTATTCCTCTGTATTTCTGAGAAACTGGCCATGCAGTGGTTTTTCTCTCCATTTATTCTGTCTTCAACTTTTTCTCTCCTTTACTTACAACGTATCAATTGTCCTTTCTACTTGAAGTTCATCCTTCACCACTTGAAGCAACTTCTCTGAGCTGCTAATGATATACTACGAGAAGTTTATAATCTCTTCTCAAGGCAGTCTCTCACACTTATCAGTCCTCTTCCACCTACGATTCTTATTATTATTATCTTATTATTATTCGGATTCTTATTATCACTAATCTTCTTCTTCTTATTATTATTATTGTTTGTTTGTTGGTTTGTTGGTTGGTTTTTTGGGGTTTTTTTTCTTGTTTTATCTTCGCGTATATCATATTGTGTAATCCATTATGCCTGTAAGAGATTGATGGGTTGTATAGATTGAATAGACAAATAAATATTTGAAGTTTAAAATTATTATTACTATTATTATTATTATTATTATTATTATTATTATTATTATCGCAAGTTACTGAAATAGAGTTCTCTATGTAATGATTTAAGAAAGAAATACGATTGTACTTTTATTTTTAGTTTAAGTGCAATTGGTGGAATAGCTACTGAAAGTCAGTCTTTCATGTCGATGTTAGATAACCTGAAAATATCCAACAAGGTATATATTTTGAGAAAGGTTTTGCTTGTTACAGTTAGAACTACGTATTTTATCTTTTTTAAGAGAAATAAGGAATGACCCGAACCAGATCTCTTGACAGGGTAGGAGACGTGTACCACACTCATTCTTGTATACCTTGTTTGTAAGTGAGTACTGGAATTGTAATGACAGACAGAGAACAAATAAATTGAAATTTAAAAAAAATAATGATTTCTGTCAATGGCATTGCAGGTATAGATATCTGTATCTCTTCGTTATATAATGTAATACTTTTCTTACAAAAATCACAAATCCATTTTTTATAATTTGATAATTAGGGATAAACACAAAGGTCGCGACACGACGCTTAAAAAGTGTAAGAAACAAAGCCAACTTAAAGCAACAGACCAGTCTGAATTGGGTTTGCTAAGCGAGCACAAATCGAAAACAAAACGAAATATGGAATCTTAATCTTAAAAGCTTCTTCGAAACCATGTAAGACTTCAAAGGGGGCACTGCCTATGTAGGTAGACAAGCAGACGCATTTGGCCTTCGCACTTGGGTGGTCAACAAGCAACGAGTAAACAACAAATGAGCAACAAGTGAGCAGCAAATGAGCGGCAAATGAGCAGCAAATGAGTAACACATGAACAACAAAATGAGCAACAAATGAATAATATGTATGCAACAAATGAGCAGCAAATGAGCTGCAAATGAGCAACGAGTAAACAATAAATGAGCAGCAAATGAGCAACAAATGAAGAACAAAATGAGTAACAATTGAGTAATATAAACAAATGAGCAGCAAATGAGCAGCAAATGAGCAGCAAATGAGCAGCAAATGAGCAGCAAATGAGCAGCAAATGAGCAGCAAATGGTTATCCATGAGTATTGATAATTCTTTAAAGCACCAGCTTTACAATGATATATCATTAGTCCAAAATGGCTGCTTATAGTCTATAAAATTGGACGACGAAATATATGGACCCTCGACTTACGATCTTTGTTAAAAAGTGCCAACCACTGTCTTTAACAACGAAGAGGATTCAGATACCTAAATTTAACAAGCTCTTCCGACAAGAGAGAGATATGAGGCAAGTCTAGTCTGTCCTGGAGTAGAGATATATTTATCTAAGGTGCAGAAACGCTTTAAGCTGTACGTTCACGGGGATAAATTAAAACTTCGTGACGTGAATGGATTGTTGTAGGTCTTGTCAAGAAATGTGATTGCTACTAATCATCCAGTAAAACTTGTTCAGTGCCCTAAGCTTTATCTTCGTCGATTTATTCCATTTGCTCATACCTTTACTAGCTGGTTGGGGCTTTGAGGGTGCAGCCCCCTGAGCCAAATGACGTCATTATAAATTCAAATGAGAGTGTACCTCGATGGATGGTGGATCCTCTATACAATTTCCCCCTGACTTCGACATGGTGCGTACAATTATAAATATTCTTGGCATTGAAGTGCGGGGCCCTATGCAGACGCCTGGTCTTGATCATTCCGCGTTTGCCTATCCTCTAAAATCAGCATTGCCTTACCTACGTCTATCAATATTCTGTTTTCTATTCCCTTAAATGATGTAAATTGCGAAGTATTCGTTAACAGATTAGATGTTGTTTCCAGAAGGCGGTGTAATAGAATTTTGTCTCGCTGGGACCACTGAGAGGCTAATTTTAAAAATGCGATCAGTAATCCTACGCTGGTTTTATCTTCATTATAAATGAATGAAACAACTGACTGAAGCTCTCCTTCTTGCGTATGTCATAACACAGAATTATATATTTCAAGCTGGGTGTATTAGGTATATTAATTTGGAATATAAAGGTGTAATTTAAGAGGTTTATTGCATCGATGTGAGCACACAATGAGTTATCGTTTAGAGATTATCTTACAGTATTATTTGAACCGTTTTAATCGGTCAATGTTTATCTAACGTTAAATAAGGAACTGGAAGAAATTCTTTCCAAAGAGTGAACTTACATCAATACAAACGTTCGTTGCTTAGCCTGGAAGCTACATATGGTACAAGTTTTGTCCCCCTTAATAGTTTGGTTAAGTTTTTTGTTGCTTTTCCATCTTGACAGCCGAATGAACCAAAACTGTCAAGGGTTCAGGTGATGTATAAGGAAAAGTGTTTATCTCAAGAACACAACATAACGTGGAGTCGTTTACCTGCCTTCCATGGTAACAAATCCCATTATTCACAATCCTATACAATCCTAACGACCCCAACAGATTTCGAGCCAACCACCACTGGGTCATACGTTCAAATTCTTTACTTGCCTGCCATAGTAACCGATGCCGGTCTTCACAATCCTAAACAACAGTAACGACCCAAACTAGATTCGAGTCTATAAAAACTGGATCAGGAATCCAACTCCTTTGACAGTCTGTTATAGTTTGATGCATTCTCTCTTCTCGATTACTGTTTGCAGCTTTAAATGAGCCTTGAGTAGATTGATAGGCCAGATGGGCCACTCCTTCCATGAATAAATCTAAGTGCAGAGGTTCTTGTCTCCACTATGCCTAGATCTGAATCTAGACGTCTGACGTTGGAAAGTTAGGAGGTAATGCGGCAACTATAGTATTGCATCCTTGTTCGCATTTCAGGGGGATCATTCCTATTAGTCATATATAGGGTATAACATTGAAAACAAGACCTTCAAATATTATCGACCGTGCCATTACGATTGCAGGTTCTGAGTGGGAATAATAAACCACATTCTTTCACAACTACCCCTAACACGTGGCGTGCACACAAATTATATGTCAGTTACAGAACTCTGTGTCACAGGTAATGATAACGGCGTACAACTATACACCAATAAAACAGCATATTATCGTTGCGGTAGAGCACAGTCTGTGAATCCATGGGTCATCGGCTCTTTTACTGGTGGTAATATTTTTTATTCCTCTAACATCTTTCCTAAACTGTGCGTAGTGCTGAGTGTCGATGTCGAATGCTGAAGCATTTGGAGCTAATGAGGTGACTAGAGAATTTGCGAATATTTTGGGTAACCTGGCTCAGTTGGTTCAGCACTTCCATTGATATTCATGTGTCTTGCTAACTCATCTCTATGACACTTCCAAATTTCCATAGGATTGATGGGCAGATTGAAGTCCTTCTCTTATCATGTAACACAGACAGACTCATCTCTAAAAGTGCGTAGTGCTGCGTGTCGATGTCGAATGCTGAAGCATTTGGAGCTTATGAGATAACTAGAGAAGGTGAGTGTAATTCAGGTCAACAGGTCAGAGACTCTTTTTGGATTTCAAGTTGTCACCATTCTCTTCTCAACAAGGTCTTAAACGCACCAATAAAAGTAAATGAGAATTCACATAAAAAGGGATTGCTAAGGATCCCTCCCAGCAATTTTATCCACACAAACTTTGTCCGTGCGATCTTCATATGTCTTGGAGTTTGATCATGTGAAGGACAGCATTGTCAGTACTTAGGAGTCTGCAAGCAGTAGTCATTCCACTTTGACCTACTGGATAGTGTTTTTATTAACCTACAAATATGACGAAATACAAAAGATCAATTTCGATTTCATTTACCACTTGTTTTCTTATATCCTTCAAATGACTTTTAACGGATTATTAGCGGCTGTCTCGTTGCTGATACCGTTCACTTTACTCTAGCTTCCAGTACTCCATCGTTAGAAATTGACATACAGCTCAGCGTGATGTGGAGACCAGCCTCTTTCCGCTATAAGACCATGAAATTTATTGCATTTGTATCTTCCGTGAAAAGGAGCCAACTTCATAAAAGATTTTAGTGATTCATTTAAAAGCGATTCTCATATTTCTATACTTAAGTAAGCAGTTCTGTTAAGACCGTCATCTACCTAGCCTTGTCTTTCTAATCAATGTGCCTGTGCAATAAGAGGCAATGCATAATTATTTATCTCCAATTGCACTATTGCAAAATCTCTGGGAAATAGAAAATATGTCACTAGATACGAACAAATGTCTTCTATGAAAAACAAAATTGGGTGTCAAAGTTGTTTCGTTGATAGAATCTTTTGTTGTTCAGTAGCTCTTGATTTGTTGCTTATTCTTGCTTATTTGTTACTCATTTGTTGTTCGTTAGTTTCTCAGTTGTTAACCATTTGATGCTCAGTTAATGCCCATTTCTCGCTCATCAATTGTTCACCATGCTCATTTATCACTCATTTGTTACTCAGTTCTCACTCATTTGCTGCTCACTTGCTGCTCAATTGTTGCTCATTCCTTACTCATTCGTTACTCGATTTTTTTATTTTTTGCTGTTTATTTGATACTCATTTGTCGCTCATTTGCTATTCATTTGTCTCTCAATATGTTATTCATTTGTTGCTCATTTGTTGTTCATTAGCTCCTCAGTTGTTTCTCATTTGTCGCTCATTTGTTGCTCATTTGTTACTCATTTGTTACTCATTTATTGCTCAACTGTTGCTCGTTTGTTAATTACTCGTTGCTTGTTGCCCATCCACAAGCGAAGGCCAAATGCAAGTTCTTGTCTACCTGCGTAGACTATTGCCCCAATTAAAGTTTTATGTTGTTTCGATAAGATTTATTAAATTGAATTCTATATTTCGTTTTGTAATTGATTTGTGCTCACTTGGCTAACCCAATTCAGACTGGTCTGTTGCTTAAAGGTTGCTTTGTTTCTTAAATAGTTTCAGCATCGTATAGCGACCATCGTGCTTCATCCCTAACTATAAAAGTAAAAAAATTGGATTTGTGATTTTCCGAAGGAAAGCATTTCATTAGATAGCGTAGGAGAAGTAAACATTTATACTAGCAATGCCAGTGATAGAAATAGTGATATTTTTTTAAACTTCAGTGCCATATATTTATTCTGTAACTTTACTGAGAAATCAGCTTCAAAATTGTACATATCATTCTCACTGTCTTCACCCATTATGACGGGGGCAGCAAGATTTTATAGGAGTGGAACTAGTACAACAACAGTACAAACATAGTCAACATACTAAGAAAAATGAAACAAACCATTAATAAT